>JBBJLR010111691.1:0-13395 GCA_037577145.1 Brachypetersius gabonensis | reverse complement strand
TATAAGGTTGGTGTTTCTAATAAAGTGGCCAGAGAGTGGAAGTATAAGGTTGGTGTTTCTAATAAAGTGGCCAGAGACATATAAGATTGTTTCAAACTAAATTTAAAGTCTGTCTCACCAGACACACTCTCACTTCCGGCTTTCTTAGAAAACAAGATCAGATTATTACATTTACATACTAATGTACAGAAGTGTGAAAAAAGGCTTAGGCTCCTGTGTAAACTGCTAAAAGCCAGTTATCTGAACAGTGAGGGGCTTTCTCCACGCAAATACACACATTAATATTAGAATAAATAAAAAAAACAAGAAAGCATTAAACAACGTCAAGATTGGTTTCGTTTGTAAGAAGTTGTTGAAGTTCTAAGGTTCAGTTCCAGCCTTCATATGAATTTGTGATCCTCCTGATTTAATCTAATGAAAAACTGACTGAGCTGAACCAGGTATTTGAGCTATTTGATGAGAACTATAGTGTAATGCTGGACTTCCGTGAGGAGCGGTCATGGAATGATGAAGCAAACACATAAAATCACAATTTACTGTATTAGTATCATTTATATACTGCTCATCTTAACAGATTTGAAATATTATTTCTAAGACTTTTTCTGCACATATTTAAACACCAACTGAAGAAATATCCAAGTCAAAATGACATTTTTATTGCTATTTATATCTTTATACCTTACACAAGTCAACATAGCACCAACTAGTGGACAGTTGAAGGAAGACTCTTCTTCTGAAACACCAACAGGACAAACAGACAAGCAAGAACATTTTGATGCTTTCAGTACTTTGAGTGTTCAGAAAAAAAAAACGACAAACCAAATGAACATGAATGAATGGGGAGAGAACAATCCAGTCACTGCACTCTGACCCTAAAGGTCAGGGGATTGTAAAGCAGTACTGAATTTGTAGAAGTTTGTGAATTATGTGACAAAAACAGGCCAGGTTTGAAATGTCAACGCTAATCTGATTACACACTCAATGCCTAAATGATTCGGTCAAAGCAGCATCCGGAACAAAGCAGCCACTGAACACTGAGTGGTCGACTGATAAACAAAACTGCATGGTCCTGTAGATCCCTACCAGGCTGGACCCCCTGGAGTTCCCTGGATCGTCTCAGGCCTTGCTTTTGGAAAGCAACAGAACACAGTCATCAGCTGGTTCATGAGTTCCTTTTGTGTTTTTAATCTGAATGTGTTGTTAGTAGCGCCCCACGGTGGTGTAGTGGGTAGCACTGTTGCCTCACTCCTCCTGGGCTGGGGGTTTGAATCCGGGTCCTGGTCCTGTGTGTGTGTGTGTGGAGTTTGCATGTTCTCCTGGTGGTGGTGTGGGTTTCCTCCGCTGTCCCTGAGACATGAGTCACAGGTTAATTGGGGATTCTAACTTGACCATAGGTGTGAGTGTTTTTTGTGTGTGTACTCTGTGGTGAGTGCGCACCCGCCCAGGGTGAGGCCTTGCACCCGTAGACCCCGGGACAGGCTCCAGGTACCTGCGAACCTAGTAAGGACTAAGTGGCTACAGAAAATGGATGAATTAATGGGTCTTGAGCTTTAGCTTTAGCTTTAGCTTGGTGCTGTGGGACGTTCCAGTGTAGCTTTTAGACTAAAGAGCCGATGTCACATCAGCACACTGCCGTGTGATTGCCTGGAGACATTTACACATGACATTAATTCTCCATATTTCACACACACACACACACACACACACACACACGCACACACACACGCGCACACACACACACATTAAAATGCATTAAAGCACTGATGGGGATATGTAAGCTGCTGCAGGCCTGTATCAGTGCTCAAGCGCACACAAGGGCATTTCAGAGAAAGGGTGGGTAGCGAGAGACAGAGAAAGAGAGAAAGAGCGAGAGAGAGAGAGGAAGAAAGGGATACAAAGTGAAAGAGTAAGACAGATAAAATAGATGGGGAGAGGAGGGAGAGAGACAAAGACTTAATAGAGAAAAACAAAGAGAGTGAGAAAGAGGGAGAAGTTGTTATAAAAACAAATGAAAGTAAGAGAAAAAAGAGAACAGAGCGAACAGAAAGGGTGGGGCAGGAGAGAGAGAGGTTAAGATAAAGAGAGAGAGAGAGAGACAAAGAAGAAACAAGAGTTAAAGTGAACATTCTGTCACACATGAACACACGGCAGCACACAGTGTGAACAGCACGAAATTCTTCTCTGCATTTAATCCATGCAGCAGCCAGGAACACGGCGCCCGGGGAGCAGAGTGTGGGGACGGTACCTTACTCAAGGGAACCTCAGTTTTGGGAATCCAAACCCACGACTTTCTGATGGTAGGTTGAATACCTTAACCGCTCGGCCACCAGCTGCCCCAGTTAGACAGAAGAGCAGAGCAGAGAGAAAGACGGAAAGAGAGAGGGGGATTAACAGAGAGAGAGACTCGAGGGAAGGATAAAAAGTAAAAGAAACGGGACCAGAGTTAGACAGAAGAGAAGAGCTAGAAGAGAGAAGCGGACAGAAGAAAGGAATGGAAAAGAAGAAGACAGACAGACAGACAGGACAGAGAGAAAGAGAGAGAGAAACACAGACAGAGAAAGAGAGAGAGAGAGAGAGACAAAGAGAGAGTGAGAGAAAGAGAGACAAACAGAGAAAGAGAGACAGGGACAGAAAGAGAGAGAGACAGAGTGAGAGAGAGACTGAGAGGCCGTGCTGTTCTTGAAGACACTTTCATTAACTCGGGTGAGAAGAGGAATTGAGCATTTAGACAAACAAATCATCTCTGTGTGAGATTGCTCTTGCCGCATAGACCTGTTCCATTACCTGGTCGCGGCTCGAGGAATAATGCTCAATTACAGTATCATTAAAGTGGAGGAGCGGACCTGTGAGGAACAGGGAGCGGGGCGGCAGGAGAGTGAGTGGAAGCAGATGCTTCATTTAAGTGTTCTGACAGTGAGTGGGTTGCAAAAACAGGCCTTTAGAAGCAAAAGTGGCCTTTTGAATGGGGCCAGGCACGCTGTGGAGCTGGACCTAGAAAGCACGCGGTTAAACGTCTGGCCTCGTGAGATGAAGCATAATGGATTTTCTATTAGTTGAAGCATTAGGTCGCCTCTGTGTCGCTCGGTAACCCCAGTAACACGCCGTCCCTTTCACACACAAACACCTCGGGTCGCGATAATCCGAAAGTGCAGCCCATCCAGAGCAGAGCGAAACTAAACGCAAAAGGAAAACACGTTCAGGATTAAGCACCTTTTTGGAGAAGTTTGGACTTCACTGCTTCAAAAGCCTCTAGTCAACAGTCTCTCCTACATTCATTCATGCTAAATCATGTCAAGTGAACTCTTGATCTCTTTTAGGTTTGAGGTTATTTGGAAACGCTCGAGGCCCAGATGAAGAAAAACGAGGGGCATGAAAATCCAAATGGGAGCTTGAAACGAATACAGAAGTGTCCTGAACTCTTACTTTGGCAAACTAGTTCTTTCTGGCTACTGTTCTTGGTTAGCTTCCAGGTGCACTTTTCACACTCCTTCCCTTTGCACTGCTCTTGGGCGTCTTCAGTTCTCCACCTGTTACTTTCTCTGTGATTTTAAATAAGAGTTGTTGCTTAAGGGTGGGCTGGTTATTTTTGCTGTGAGAATCAGGATTAGATGAATGTAAATTAATTATTAGTTTTGGAAATAAGTCAATACATCAGTGAAGCTGGGAGCTAAATTTGGGACAACTTTCAATCAATTGTGCTTTAAGAGACAGTGGGTGGACAAAAGTATTGGGACATACCTGTTTTCCCCCCAAAGCAAGCGTTTGCCTAGGGCATCACAATAATCTTTAACACATCTTTAACAGATGTTTTCGCACACTTTTACCCTGTATGCCACTACTGGCTACTATCATAAGCTGCGGTACACAAAATTGTTACAAAATTGATGTGTAATCCCACCTGTACCACCTGCCCTCAGTGTTTCTCTCTGAATTTTGTTGCATACAGGGTAAAACATCTGTTAAAGATGTGTTAAAGATTATTCTATAGTGGTTGGTCAGTGTAGTGGATAACTGCTGCCTTCCAAGAAGGAGAGCGGGGCTTAATTTTCTTTATTTGGCTTGATTAATTCATACATACATCACTGTATTACCAAACAAAATCCATTCACCTGAAACTGGTCAGGTTCAGGAGCTGGACTGAAGAACTGCTGGTGAACTGCTCCTCAAGACCACATTAAAAATACAAGAAAGTCTGGATTTTGGAAGCAAAACCTGAAGAAATGATGGGTTTGCACAGTACTGCATGTACTTACATACATAAACCGAAATAAAATGCAGGGTACCAGCCTGCCAGAACAGTGTGCAATCTTTTATTTTGTGTAGTGTTCCTTTAAAAAAGCTTTTCAATCGACTATCTCTGCCTCTCATAGCAGGAATTATTGGGTTTTTTTTATTTTCACAATGCTTTAAGACTTTTGACCAGCCAGGCAGAAGTGGACCTCTCTGGAGGACTTTTTTTTTAGGATGTTTGAATCACCAAACATGTAGAAATGTAACTTTTAGCAAAGGAAATAAATCTTAAATCAAGAAAATAAACATTTCTCGAGTTTACCTTTACCCTTTTTTTCTTTTAAAAGAGTAACGTATTTAAGCTGAGTTGAAAATGTTTTGAGAGCATATTTGGGGCCATATTTAGAGTTTAGACTAAAAACCCCTGTGAATTTCGAAGGTCGACTACATGCACACATCTCAATTATAAAATAAAAGAAACACTGCTTTAAAGAACTATCCAGTGAAAGGTTCTTTAAGGAGCTGGTTCTCATATGTTATCATGCAAAGGACTCTTTCAGACACACCTACTTTAAAAGAGTTTAATTGCTGGCTATTACTTTTATTCACATGTCAAATGTAACAGGAGACATAATGGATGGCAGCTTGAATATCGCAGAAACAGAAGCGTAGGCTCCAGTCATCCACATCTAACCGAGAAAATCATCCGCTGGCATAAATCACGGCACATGAAAACCTTCTGCTGTCTTTGTCATGCTAACACCTCACCTTCAGGATGAACGAACCCTCGTGGATCTTTGATCTGGCCAGATCTTTGTCCATCATCAAAGGTACAGCGTATTACAGTAAGAGTGCAGGTCATCCAAGACCAAACATTAGCATGGAAATGGCATAGCTGGACCAGGATGAAACAAGAACACATGACCATCAGCATCAAGCAGTGACACGCAAACAGAATAAACATCCAGGCCGATTAGGAAACACAGTGACCTTCTGACGAGAGGGGGATCTTTTACCAGTGAGTTAGAACACGGATCCATGTACACACACACACACAGAGGGCTGGGTTAGCTTCACATCAGTAAGCATACCCACTGGCACCACCATAATCCTTCTGTTATCGTCCTCCCGACAGCATGTGAAAGGGCCCGGAGACGCAAACTCACCACTGAAATGTCAGGGCTCGACACCAGCCACCGTTTTACATGCACCAGCTAAAATTCCGGGCTAGGGCTGGGCTTTGGGATTAGAGCTGCTCTGGTGGCCATTTTGATAGATGCCTGAGGAATCGACACCATCAGTTCTTGAATAAATCGGCGCCTCTCGCCTCCACCAGGTTTGAAATATTACAGAACATGTCTCCTCTTTATTCTTTGGCTGCATTTTCAGCCATGCTCAAAAAAACGGCATGCTAATTTTCCCCTCCACAGTATGCCCGAAGCCAGTAATCAATGCTAGCTGAAACGTGTTTGGTTTTCCACATTAAAAAGAAGTGCTCAATTACAAGACGGGCATTTCAATGACACCACAATGTGACCAAAAACACATTAGGATAGGTTTCCTAATTTCCAAACTATTTTGTCAAAATAAAAATATGTTTTAAAAATATTTGTCAAAGTGTGACTGTTTGTCTTCTCTTCTGTGGCTTATAATTAAGTGAGGGCCTATTTTATTTAAATTTAAAAGCATTACAATTGATTAATGCAACCCACATGCTTTCTCACTCTGTATACAGATATCAATACAGAGCCGCTCTGCATTCTTTCATAAATTGACTCTAAAATAAATGGAGAAGAGGTGGAAAAGTCAACGCAGGCAGCAGTATGTATAAACACTGAGATTTTGATTGAGATATTAAGTCATTGTCAATGCATATCAATGCAATGATATTTTGTCGCCCCCTGCTTCAATCCAGTGTAAAACGTAGTTGAGTGGTGAGAAGGGGGTAGGGTTGCCATAGCATTCCGCTGCATTGGAAAAGAAAATACAGTAACCCCTCACTTTTCCGCAGATCAGCATTCGCTGATGCGGTCTAACGCAGATTTTTCTGAAAACCAAACTGTATTACCTCCACCAGTCTAGCGGTGGCGGTAAAACACTGAAAAGTTGTCAACGGCCATAAAAAGAAGAAGAAGAAGAAGAAGCTGCCGCAGCATGTAGCATTACTGTTCCGTGTCTTGTCCTTGTATTTTAGTGTTTAAACCCACCCCCCAATTTTCAACAGTTATCTCGGTTTATTTAGCATTAGTAAGCTGTGCCCTTTCTAAACATGTGGGTAATTTTCTTTCTACTGATGGCACGCTGCTAATGCTAATGGCTTTTTAAGCAATAAAGTTTTCTTTATTCCGATTTCTGATTTATTTACCTTTACATTTTCTTTAGGCGTAATGCGTTAAACTGAAAATTAAAATGTTTAAAATGAAATTAAAATGTTCTGGGAGCATATTTGTGGCATATTTAGGGTTTATACTATAAAAAATAGGCTTTTTTAGGCATTTTTTGCGAAAAATACAACATGGTTTTTCACTTGGCATGTAACCTCTGTGAAAAGTGGGGGATTAATATACACTACTTTTTCTGTCTAATTTCTTTGATGTTGACTAAACAAATTCAAGTGGCAGCTGTTGGCCTTGTGGTTAAGGAATTGCCCATGGGACCAGAAGGTTGTGGGTTCAAATCCCAGGACTGTTAGTGGTACTACTGAGGTACCCTTGAACAAGGTACCATCCCCACACACTGCTCCCTGCTGCTTCACTTGGTGAATGGGTTAAATATAGAGAAAGAATTTCGCATTGTGTGGTGTCTTTACTTTAAACTAGTAGTAAGATCATAGACTACAGATCAGATGAAATTAAAGTAAGCAGATAGGAATGGAAGCTTCTCTCCTTTGAAAACGTGGTACTGTGATTCTGCATCACAAATTGGCTCGACTTGACTTGACAAATCAAGCTGCTGTTGACAGTGCTGTCATCAAATGGTGTTAGGTCTCATCCTATAAACAGAACTCTAGCCCAGTGGTATAGTGCACCCCCCCGCTGCCTAGTTCGCCTGTATGGACGCCCCACCCTGGTCACTGTCTCACTTTACAAGGTCTCTAACAAGGGCAATCGCTCTTGACCCACTACAAATTGTTGCTGCCCTTGTTTTATGAAACCTTCCTGTGGCTTAACGCCAAAGGATAAGTGTCTGGCACAAACCAATCTTTCAAAATATACTTTTAAATGGACTTCAAAGCTGCCATTAAAGCCCATTTTTGCTACAAACTGAGAGTTAAGTTAGAGTCATCTTCTAATAATAGTAAATCTAAAGGAGTGTCAACATGAATGCACTACATAGATCCGGAAAAATAAAAACTATGGGCTTTGGCAGAACATATGAAAAATAAAATCCCATAAAGAGTCTGCCAGACAACATTCCTATTATTATCACCACAGAATAAGCAAAGATGTGGACTTTTCCGGGAGCCATCCGTGGGCAGTAAACACACATACAAGCAAAGATGTGGTAAGCAATGAGCACACACACACACACACACACAAACACACACACACACAAGGGGCAGTGAGCACACACACATCCAGTGCACTGGGCATCTGCTGCCACAGCCACAGCGCCCGAGGAGCAGTTGGAGGGTTAAGTGCTTTGCTTAAGGGCACTTCATTCTTGGATGTTAAGGGGAAATTGCTATTCATTCACTCCCTCCGCCCTCTTCCTGCCAGTCCAGGGGATCGAACCAGTGACCTATTAGTCTCAAGCCTTCTTCTCAATTTTTTGTAAAGAATTCAGTGTACATTTTTCACATAATCTGTTTAATCTAGCAGATTGCAATTTCTCCTAACATATTGCATCATAGACGTCAGAATGGCGTGTTAGCAACATTAGCCACTAGTGTTTGGACTCCAGACAATTTGGACTGAGTAGGAAAATCAGTACATTTGAACTATTCCTTTAAAACACTTAAAAGATAAGACAAGATACGATGAAAGATCAGATGAAATAAGATAAGTTTAAAGCAGCAAAAAACAGTGCAAGTAGAAACAATAAAAAATATATGATAAGCAGTAAACCCTGTATTTTATTCAGTCTAACACAGGTTTTTTTCTGAGAACCGAACTGTATTACCAGTCCAGCGGTGGCAGTGATACACTGAAAAGTTGTCAACCGGCATAAAAAGAGGAAGTAGAGGCATGCAGTAGCGTGTAGCATAACTGTTCTATATTTTAGTGTTTTAAACTTTTCCCCCGCAATTTTCAACCTGTCTAAAGAAGAGACTTCAGTGTGTACAAGTCTTTACACGCTGCTAATGCTAACCGCTAATGCTAACGTTTTTTGAGCAATAAAGTTTTCTAATTCTGATTATTTATTTACCTTTACATTCTCTTTATGGGTAATGCATTAAACTGAGTTTAAAATGAAATTAAAGTGTTCTGGGAACATATTTGGTGGCATATTTAGGGTTTACACTATAAAAATAGGCATTTCTAGGCATTTTTTTACCAATACAAAAAGATGTGTGTGAGTGTGTGTGTGTGTGTGTGTGTGTGTGTGTGTGTGTCTGTGTGTGTGTGTGAGTGTGAGTGTGTACTCACTTTGGATACTTACTATATGTAATAAAACAAATCAAGACCCCTCTTTTTGACACTGACCTATTTAAAGAGGCTGACACATTCATTTGAGCTCAAATTTATTTTAGAATTGACATCATTCAGGTTTGAAATCACGTCTTTCCAAGAGTAAATAAAGCATCGGAAGAATCTGACTCTTCCCTATTTGCCCATATCTGTTTTTTCTGAGCGGTGTTGGTGCTGACGGTATACGGAGAGGTGAATTTCTCTGGCTGTCCCTCTACTGCCCTCATCATTCAGGTACAGTCTGACTCCTCATCAAATTGCAGCGAGGCCCTATTACTTCCCAATTTCCTACTCAATGATTTTTCATTTGCCCCACATTGCCAAAATTCAGTTCTCGTTGGAGGCCTGATGGATGGCCTGCTACGAATGTGTGTGTGTGTGTGTATGGTTGTGTCAAGCAGGGGGACAAGACGGTGATGTATGTGTGTGTGTGTGTGTGTGTGTGTGGGTGTGTGTGTGTGTGTTGCATGTGGGGGGTTAAGAGCTCTTGACCTCCTCCACCCTGTCGGCTGTCGTGTGCACTGATCCGCGACCTGTGGTGCGTAAACGCGGGGAGGGGAGTATTTACACGCAGCTCCAGGCGTGTGGAAGGCAAACAACAGCATTAGAGAATGCAAATTGAATATGCAGACAGGAAAAAATGGAGCCTTGGGCACCAGAGGACGACGCAAAACTATTATACAAGGCGCGTCTTCCTGCTATATTCAGGAAGCAGTGGAGCGATGGCTAAACACTGCGGCCTAAAGGCAAGGCTGGGTATTGTGATTTATAATTCAGAAGTGTTGTCAAGGCTCAAATGAGACAAAATGTGTTCCTATGGCAATGTCAGTGCTTGCTGCTGCACTGTAGGTTGCTGTAGGCAACTTATTGAAAACGAACGTTGTGGGTAAATAAAGATTTTTCCGTGTGCGCGGTTACAGAACAAATCCAAAAGTTTGTAAACCTTACATTGAAATCAAGGCCTCTACTTCTGTAAGGCAACTGGATGTTGGAACATTGCTATGAGGATTTGACTGCAGCCACAAGAGCATTAGTGAGGTCAGGTACTGATGTTGGCTAATTAGTTCGGGATCCCAAACCACACGTTTCCAGATTACTGAGTGGAGCCTAAACAAGGTCTAAAGAGAGTCAGATATAGATAGATAGATAGACAGACAGAGAGATAGATAGAAAGACAGACAGACAGACAGATGGACAAAGATAGATTGATAGATAGATAGACAGACAGACAGACAGATAGACATAAATAGATAGATAGATAGATAGATAGATAGATAGATAGATAGATAGATAGATAGATAGATACATACATACATACATACATACATACATTGACAGATTGATAGACATAGCGATTGACAGACAGACAGTTAGACAAACACAGAGACAGACAAGCTTCCCTCTAAATAACTAAGTGGTATCTGCTGTGTGTAATTAATAGAACTTTAACTTGGGAAATCTTCAAGGGCAAAGCGATGTAATTTGGCGCGCTTTTCTTTTGAAGTGTTTTGGGCACGTGACTCGGTTGCCACAGCAACGAGCTCGGCGTTCTGTAAA
Source organism: Brachypetersius gabonensis (assembly GCA_037577145.1). NCBI lineage: Eukaryota > Metazoa > Chordata > Actinopteri > Characiformes > Alestidae > Brachypetersius > Brachypetersius gabonensis. The sequence continues at coordinate 2,977 of JBBJLR010111691.1, read as the reverse complement.
CAAACACAAGGCAGGGCTGTTGGTAAGACTGGACTTTACTAATGAACCTGACGTCTCTTTTTAGTTTACAGTAAAATAGTCAGCAGCAGAGGGGTCTTAGTCATTTCCTGCAGTACTCTTTAATGTAACATCACCTTTGATGGACTTTTACTCCAGAGTTTAAAGATGCAGTTCATAATGCTGATTCAGAGACTGTGTTAGATTTTATGGGACAGTGTTGGATATTATGTGGCAGTGTGTTGGATATTATAGGACAGTGTGCTAGATATAACTGGACAGTGTATTAGGCATATTGGGACAGTGGTAGATATAATGAGACAGCATTAGATATTATGGGGCAGTGTGTTAGATATTATAGGACAGTGTGTTGGACATTATCGGACCGTGTGTTAGATAAAAGGATAAAATGGGACAGTGTCAGATGAAATGAGACCGTGTGTTAGGTGATGTTTAGATGTTTCAACCCAATACAATGCCATAAAGACAACACAATACATGATCACATGACCATGGCAAATAACATGGTAAATACAGAAGGCCACGATAGATCTCACAGAGCAATTGATCAAGTTATGGATTAAATTAGGAATTCTGGATTGAATTAAGAATTTATGTGTTAAAGAAGGAATTTGTTACAGTGGAAAAGAATCTGTTTGATGGGTGTTTTGGCATGCTGATGTCTACCCTGCCTCCCAGAAAGCAACAACTGAAAACCTATACCGTGCTGGATATGTGAGGTCAAAGATGAATTTCTTTGTTCCTTTACACTGTCAGTTTGTGATGGAGTGACTGAGTTCATGAGAGGGGGCACCTCTGATGTTGGATGATTTGTTGACAATGTGCTGGAGTTTATGTCGACTGTCCGTCCTGCTCTACCAGATTGTTATGGATGTGCTTGGAATGCTTTATATGATCGGTGAGAAGAAACAGGTCAGGAGATGCTTCTCTCCCTCCTTTTTTATCAGTGTGTGGGGTTCTTATACACTCTCACTGGCCACTTTATGAAAAAGCCTTCCTTGTTTCTGCATTCAGTGTCATTTTTATCACCATATAGGTGCATATTGGACATCAATTACAGAATGATCCATTTGAATACTTTGTTGGCCTTTATCCCTTTTGGTCAATGTCCATTTTATAATACAGACATTCACAAGTCCATGATGCGGATGTATAATTAATGATGAAAGCATATCTGATGCTTCACAGTTTGTGTTGCCCATCCTCTAGTTCATTATTGGTCAGTTTCTTGCCACAGGACCACTGTGGCCTGAATATTTTTGGTTGCTGGAATGTTTTCAGTGATGTTCTTGTGGTGTTGTTCTGAAGCCTGAAGTCGTTCTTGTGTTTTTGGAAGAGTTGAGCAGAAGGTTGTGTACCAGGTAACTGTTTGGATTGTTTGTTGTTATTGGAGATGAGGTCTATGATGCTTGTGTAGTCAGTGTATTTATAATTGCTGGTATTTCATATTTACTTTTACTTTTACCTAACAAGCATAGGTTCCTGTGCTGATAGATGGTAGATGCAATATAATAATCGAAAGCCTCATGCTTCTTGGGCTTAAATGAAGAAAATATCCTGTAATTAACTTTCCAGGGTTCACTAAATGATCAGTGTATTTTTCAAATATTCTCTCTTTCCATGTAAACGTGTTCTTCCATGTAAACCATAGGTGTGTTGTCCACAGCTTTAACAAAACTGGGTTCCCTACAGACCTCAATGCTTGGAGAAACTCAATGCCAGTGAAAGCTAGCAAACATTTAGAACTAGCAAGTGTAACTGTGCATAACTAGCAAACTCATCCCTCTGCTTTTCATCTTTTTGTTTGTTGGTTCAGCCAGCCATGTTGGCGTTCCCAGGACGCCTTCGCACACCTCCATATAAAAGGTGGAGAAAGGTTTTAGTGGACACACTGTGGACAGTCTCATGGCCGGAATATGTAATGCTCGATTAATTCATTTCTCCCGCTTCTCTCTTACTATTATGTTCTATAGTTTACCAGCTTGGGAATGTTGGACTAAGGGCTTTCAATCATTTGGCCTCGTCAGAATATTAGAACCCATCCCTGACAGTTCTCAGGTCTGGTAAAGGGTTTATGAAGTTTTGAGTGTTGGGTTTTTTAATGAGTCCATCTTGTTTTTTTCATTCAAACTGTGCTGGATGTTTAGTATAACACTCAATTTGCACTACAGTACAAGCATTTTACTATTTGAGCCAGACTTACGCTTTGATTTGCACTGACACTGTTAACAGTGTTATTTTCCCATTTCTGATTCTAGTTACCTGAGAGACTGGTGTAGCCCAGTCCTTCTGCCATCGATTAGATGTGGCCTGTAATACATTCAGGGCATTTTTATCCTACAGCAGTGCTGTGTGTTGGTCAGGTGGTCCTGGTGGAGGATGGCGGAGGTCAACCGGATGTGTGTGCGCATCCTGGTACATGAGGAGGATGTGGAAGAGAACCCAGTGAGCGCGCAGAGGAGACGGGACAGTCTCCAGGCGTCAGCACAAGCACCTGTCAGTATCTTTACCAAGTGTGCATGCTAAAGGAGGGCTGTGTGTTTGTGTATGCGCGAGTCTCTAAACCAGTGTGTGGCGAGGTTTGTAGTGGACTAAAGTATTGGGACACCTGAACATTTCACCAACAGGGACTTTAATGCCATTGCATTAAAATACATGTAAAGTCCATTTGTCATATGTGACCCGATCTGCCATGATGAGTCGGAAGTCGGCAATCTATTTTTTTTTAGATTATCTTCAAAAACATCAAAAATATCGATTTTTCTTTTTTGGTCTGAGATGAAAGAAAAGGTCCCAAAGTTTCATCATGGAAATAATTGTGAAAATGTACTTAAATGGCTTTTTAAGTTGAGCCACCTGAATTAAATAACTAAGAGGTGTGTTCCATTCTTGGACCCGTCCTATTCAATCTGTACATGCTTCCTCTGGGTCAAATTCTTAAAGAGAATAATGTGTCCTA
>JBBJLR010111666.1:0-21638 GCA_037577145.1 Brachypetersius gabonensis | reverse complement strand
TGTTTCTGACCATGTCCATCCCTTTATGACCACCATGTACCCATCCTCTGATGGCTACTTCCAGCAGGATAATGCACTATCATTTCGAATTGGTTTCTTGAACATGAGAATGAGTTCACTGTACTAAAATGGCCCCCACAGTCACCAGATCTCAATCCAACAGAGCATCTTTGGGATGTGGTGGAACGGGAGCTTCGTGCTCTGGATGTGCAAAATCTCCATCAACTGCAAGATGCTCCTCTCAATATGGGCCAACATTTCTAAAGAATGCTTTCAGCACCTTGTTGAATCAATGCCACATAGAATTAAGGCAGTTCTGAAGGCGAAAGGGGTCAAACACCGTATTAGTATGGTGTTCCTAATAATCCTTTAGTCATTGCCTGGATTTAGCAAATAGGTATGAGCCTCCCATTGGATAATTACTCCACGGATGAATATGTTTCAGCTGGCAACAAGTTGTTTAACCCTAACTGATGCAGAGAGTAGCTTCTCATTTCAACGACCAGGCTATTCCATCAGTGGATTTCTTCTACCCTGATGGCACGGGGATATTCCAGGATGACAATGACAGGATTCATCAGGCTCAAACTGTGTAAGAGTGGTTCCGGGAGCATGAGGGGTCATTTTCACACATGGATTGGCCACCACAGAGTCCAGACCCGAACCCCATTGAGAGTCTTTGGGATGTGCTGGAGTAGTCTTTGCACAGTGGTCAGAAACTTCAATCATCACTACAAGATCTTGGCAACAAATTAATGAAACTCTGGGTGGAAACCAATGTTGTGACATTGCAGAAGCTTATCGAAACAATGCCACAGTATTTTCAATTCCATTTAAATATTAAATATTGCACAGTTGGTGGTTTGAAGGAAGTCCGGGGATTAGGGGGTTGGACTGTGTAGTGCAATTGTGAGTTTAGAGTAGTTATGGCTTTTGGGAAAAAGTTTCTCCTTATTGTGATGCACCTGTAGCACCTCCCTGAGGGCAACATGTCAAACAGATGACAGTCAAGATGGGAGCTGTCCTAGATGATGTTTTTTGCTCTGCTGAGGCAGTGGAAGGTGTAAATGTCCATCAGGGAGGGTAGAGCTGCCAATTTCAGAACATCCTTTCGGTAAGCTGCCTTGTCTGCCTTTGAAATGAGTCCGACCACTTTGGTGTCATCAGCAAACTTGACGATGAGGTGGTTGATGTAAGCTGGACTGCAGTCATGGGTGTAGACAGTACGGGAGTAGGCTCAGCACACAGCCCTGTGGGGAACCGGTGGTCAGTGTGTGAATGGAGGAGGTTGGTAAGAAAGTCCTTTATCCAGGCACATGTGAGAGGGGGTGGCTGAGAGTGTTCAGTTTGGTGATGAGAATGTCAGGAATTATTGTATTGAAGGCTGAGCTGTAATCTACAAAGAGCATCCGGATGTAGCTCCGCTACTGCTCCAGATGGCTCAGCTCAGAGTGGAGAGCTACGGCGATGGCATCCTCTGTAAATCTGTTCACGCGATATGCAAACTGGTAGGGGTCAAAGTCTTAAGGGATATAGTCCTTGCTGTGTTGGAAAACCAGTCTCTTGAAGCACTTCATGATTACTAAAGTGAGGGCCACAGGACAATAATTATTTAGGCTGGTGATGGGAAACATCTTCAGCACTGGTATGATGTGGCTGATTTTAGGATGGACAGAATGACTGCCTGGGCTAGGGAGAGGTTGAAGATTCTGGTGAAGATGAGGGTGAGCTGTTGGGCACACGCTCTGAGCGCTCTACCAGATACTCATGCCGGCGGCTCACTCAAATCTCCTGTTGTTGCATCACAGCCTTTGTAGTTTGTGATGTCATGTATTTGCTGCCACACCTCCAGTGTATTGTGGCTGGACAGGTGAGCCATGTAGTTTGGAGAGTGCATTATCAGGCCAGGTTGTAACAGTCTTTGTGGTGCGCCTGGCACTGCATATGAGGGGGGTGTAGGCTGGGGAGAGCAGGAGGGAGAGACGGTCTGACTGGCCAAGGTTGGGGAGGGGTATGTGTGCTTAATGTTGGAGTAAACATGGTCCTGAGAGTTCTCCCCTCTAGTAGAAGACTTAACATGTTGATCCACCAAACCCCACAGAGGTTCTCCAACTAAAATCTCTAAAAACATTCCAGGTTTGTGGAAAAAGGATAAAAACTATTTTGAGATGACTGTCTGATGTTTAGCAGTTGATCTCTGGAAAAAGTGGTGTGGTCTGAATGACCAAACAGACAGAAAATAAACAAAAACAAGGATAGTACGAGAGAGCGTAGCACCTAGGCTGCCATCCACGATGCTGTCTTGAAAGATGGAAAAAACGTTAAGCACAAATACACATTTATTTTACAGGATGTTTCTTTCTTTGGTTATTTATTTAATGTAAAATTGTAAACTGTTTTATTGTTAACAAATCAGTTGACTGTTTGGTTTGAATCATTCAGAATAAAGTTTTGTTATTCAAACTGTTAGATTAAACCAGAATTGATTAAACGGAACCGTAATCGGAATGGAAAAAATTTAAATGATACCCATCCCTAGTCATGATATTAATTAATATAGCCATTTAATTTAGAATACCTAACACCCACAGACACAAAAAAACAAAAGAGTTTTTTATATGGGATGTAAATAATGGCAAAATGGAGATAAAAACACTGATAATCAAGAATAGATTTATGCTGGTCAAAATATTCTCTCTTGTCATTAGGCAGTATATTCATCGCTATTGCGTTTAATAACTTTCTAACAGTAGTTTTCCAAATTCTGGTCATATCATCACCACTGTAAATAGCTCTGGCTCTGTGAGTTTGTCTAGAATGGGGCATATCAACCCACTCTCAGTGACCTGATTACATCCTTATTATTGGGTTATAGGGAAAGTTAGAAAAAAAGAAGCAATTCTTCTTTTAAAATGTTTAAAAACAGACGTGTATTGGAAATAGTTGTTACCCCTTTGGCTCGTAAACTGTCCACATGATACTGGAGATGGGAGGCGTGGAACAAAGCCGCTGCTCTTTTCTTGCTCATAATAACAATGTCCCTGCCTTCAGCTCTTATTAAAAGCATAACATTACTGCTCTCTCTTCGTGGTGACATGTTAATATTTCATGCGACTGTTAGCCATGACAAAAGGCCTGGGGCTCCTTTTCCCCCTCTAGTCTCCTTCTTTATTGTCTCCTCTTTTCTCTCTCTATCACTTTTGTTAATTCCCGGGATTTTAAATAACCACTGCCCTCATTATCCAAAAACAGGGATTGCACAAACAATTGCATAGTTAATTTGATTAGAATTATTTATTTAAAACCCTATTTAAGTCTTTGATACACACAGTAAGAGGGGAAGGATGGTGCATATGCCTGCAGTATAGTAGCTTCAGAGTTTATATAATATCAGCTCTTTTTAGGTTGTGATCTTTAATGGCCAAGAGCCAACTTTTGTTTGTGAGCATCTTGAGATGAAAAACTGATTTGAGGGAGCACCTAAAGCTATGAGCATCTCAGGCTGCAAAGGTCCAGCCAATGAGAGATCTATACAAACATACATGGAATTAATAAAAAAGTATTATGCTTGCCCTGGGCCATTTCTGTACATTTCGGTGCCTTAAATTGCATCCTACCAGGTGGCATCCTACCTACCCCTATTAGTTTCTAGCAAAAATTAATACATCCATTCATTTTGATAAAGAACAAAAGGCTAATAAATACAATTTTTGACAACCAGAAAATGATTAACTTGTTTCATATTTAATTTTGTAATCCAACAAAGAGAAGCTTCATGTACAGTTGTCTCATTTCATCTAATCTCAACCTTTAGGCTGCTGTGATGAGTGTAAACTACTGCATACTGTATAACAGAATGTACAGTTAGTGATCTCTTCGAAGGGCATTAAGCTGTCAAGTGATGTTTGTGATTGGCTTCATGTGTCTTTGAGAAAGCATGAACTAGCCTTCACTCTTTCAGTTTGGTACAATTCTGTGACAGGGGGAAGCAAAGTTAGCAAGTAGATTTGGGTGTGACTTAATTGAAGATAGAATTGGGTAAACAGGTCTAGGTATTAGCTAATTATTATTGTAGTTACCTAATTATGAATGCAAGCTATCTAGTTAAATTACATTACGTTCATTTGGCAGATGCATTTATCCAAAGCAATTTACAACATGAGAATACATTCAGAACCGTGTGACAACCAGAGGAAAGCACTAAGTGCTAAAACCAAGAGAGGAATTCTGAGACCTGTTTGCCCTTTCAATGATTTTGGATAAGAATAGAAGCAACGTGATTAACCATAATTCTCAATTTGAGCAGGGTTGAGGAAGGGCCTTTTGACCAGAGGCGTAACATAGGCACAAAATAAAATTATTTAAAAATTAAAAATGTAGTTGTTACATAAACACACACAAATGTTTCAAACAAATACAGTAAATAGGTTCTTTAACATGCAAACTCAAACAGGAATGTAGGTAACCACTTATAGCATTCAGTGAAAAAAGGGTCAAGTGATTTTCCTGTGAAGTCTGGCAAGTGATTTCCTGCCAGGACAGAAAAAGAACTGATTATGTTTTATTGCAGCTCAGATTGGAGTTTATCTAAAACAAAGCCGTTGGTCTTTACCAAATCCTTTCTGGATCAGCTTCATCCAAGCTGTGTGTAGGGTTTCTGACTGTCAACACACACACACACACACACACACACACATACAATCTTTTAGTCCCTCTCTCTCCATTCTCCAGTAAAGCTGAGTGAGGGTTTAGACTGGTAGAGATGATGTGGACCCCTCTCCTTCTATTAGTTTGAGTTTTAGTGTGGTACCTCCCTTCCCCCTCACTGCTGCCTGTCAGCTTAGTGTCTGAAGCAGACTGAGTGAGCAGTCTCTCACTGCTGGAGAGAGAGAGAGCAGGAGAGAGAGAGACATTTCCCTTCTACATTTAGCACAAATCCTCTGTTCCATTCTAGCCCCTGCTCAGAACACTCACCAGCAACCAATGCATAGCATTAAAGGAGCAATAAGTAGTACTTTAATAGTTTGGTTGTCGGTTTTACATTATTTCTGATCTCAGGGCTTGCAGCTTGGCTTGTATTGACATCAGATTACTACAGGGTCATAGGCCTAAAAATACCTCCTTCCATCACTGATTACCATAGATTTTTTCATAGATAAACAGATGACATAGATCTGATATTGGAATCAGACAGAAAAGGCTGACTTGCATGACTGTGTTATTTTATATCTCTTTCATAATTCAGGAAACGATGATTTGCATTCTAAAATAAGTCATTTTATTATTGAATTTGAACAAAAATTGGTAGAAAGAACAAGCCTTACTACAAAAAATAGCCAAAATTACATAATTATTTTTGATTTCCATAGCAAAATAACATTAATATGTCTGGACTTTTTTGGATTAAAGGAGAATTAATTCAATAAACAATTTGTGTTTGTCACTAACATGAATAAGAAATGCCTTACAGAGTGCCAATGGGTTGCTTTGACAAATTTAGCTCTAAATGTATCATCAGTCAAGTAATACACAGCCTATTTCATTTGTTTACAACACACACATCTGCATTCACCGAGAAAAACCCAAGATAAAGATATTGCACCAATGAATCTTTCATCTTTATTTTATTTCTGGTTGTCTACAGGTGTCCCAGCACAGCTAGTGTGTGTGTGTGTGTGTGTGTGTGTGTGTGTGTCTCAGATCAGCATCCAGTCCGCACAGCCCCAACGTTTGTGTTTCCATCGTCCTCCGCAGGCTACTGTAACCATGGCAACCAGCCTTCAGAAGCAGGGGACTGCAGCACTGAAGGCTCTAAAATCATGAGAGCTTATGTTATTATGTCCCAAACCTACAGCAGCACATGCACACCTTATCACTGCAGCAGACAGTAACACTGCAGCGCTACTCACCAAATTCCTCCACAAGCTACAAAACATTCTATAGATATGAGCACTGAGGAAACACATGTGATATTCTTCCATCAATACAATAGTGCATAGTAATGCCTTTGAGAGCAAAACACAGAAATTATATGGTGGGCAAATCTAATTAAAAAGAGCGTCATCATAAGTTATCTTGACATATCTCCATTCATGTATATGGTGCTAACGTTGTCATGTTATCATTATGATTATCTAACACTGTAGCATCCATCTTGACAATTACTTGTAATGCATAACACTGCTGAACATAAAAGATGTTTAAAAAAGTCTTTTGCAATTACTGTATATTATTTATTAAACATTTAACGTCATTAATATTGTTCCATCTTTTCTGAGGTACTGTATTAGTGTCCTGTATTAGTGTCAGTCTTTTTCTGTACTTCCCTTGGCCATGACTTTTCATGAATTATGTTGCTTCATTATGTTGCTCTGGAGACCCAATGTAAAATGGACATTTTAAATGAATATGTTTAAATTCTATGTGGTTATAAGGCTGATGTAAATAATTAATGGAGTGGACTGACCACATAGGTGGGAACCTAGACTACACTTTCTCAGCATCGGGAAATGTGTAATAGCATTTTGTACAAAAGAACTGAGAGGATGATGAGCATTGAAATGTATTATTTATTGAGGAGCTGCAGTATGAATAATACATGAGAAATCATAACAATTCAAAACAGTGCTCTTACGATTTCTGCTTAATCCACCTACTCAACTAGGCCAACCCCACTGGTTTGCTGCAGGGAGAGATTTGAGTGAAAGATAGGAAAAGAAAACTTTTGCTCTTTGTGTGCTTGTCTTCTCTGCAGTCTACTGAAATGTTGTGTTATGGTTAATGTTCCCATGCTAACATCAACACTGTGTTTCTGCCACTCATGCTCCAGTACTAAATGCTGAGACAGCTCATCGCAGGTCCAGCCCTGGTTTGAGTCTGTGTCCAGTTTGTCCTCTGTGTGAGCAGACATGCCAACCAAGCCAGACGTGCACACCTGCTGCTAATGACACGTTTGTTCATATGCCAGGACACATACAGAGCAGGCTGAAAAAAAGGGGGTGAATTACTGAAGAAAAAAAAGAAAATAATGGAGTGAAAAGAAAGTGAACAGTGAAAAAGTGAGGCTGTGACAAAAAGAGAATGAAAAGTTGACAGAGAGAAAAAAAGAAATTACAGCTGGAAGAGTTATAGAAAAAAAAGAAAGTGATAAGAAGACAAGATAAAAACAAGTAAAACAGAAAGGCAAGTGAAAAAGAAAGTGAAAGCATGAGTGAAATACTGGGTCAGAGAGAGTGCGACAGAGACATAATGCACAATGCATAGAAGTGATGTAGGGATTTACTGGATAAGACAGTGCCAACCAAAGGTTAGCCCACCTAGAAACACTGTGAGAGAGTGATGACCTTTCCCAGCGGATGAGTAACGCACTACTCCCATGCTATAGGCTAAGCAGAAAATGGATGAAAGTGGATGCTGACCTTCTTAGGTAGTCTACATTGGTATTGAGAGAAGAAGTGAGCGATTCAGAAAAGCTTAATTGTGATTTAAATCCCTAAAAGCACTGTCTTTAAAATGTCTTTACCCACTGATTTAGTCGTAAAAGTCGTAAGCTTTTCTATAATCTATAATGGAATATAACTACAGGAGATTTGTCTTTGTGTGATTACACAGATGATACTCTCAGTCCCTGCAAGTCCACAGTGTTAATTTTTACCTTTTCTTGTTAATACAGCATGGTAATTTTCCAATCAATTCTATATAAATCTATAGAACACCGTCTAGTACAGCGAAGGGTAAACAGGTCAGGGTACAGAAAGACAACAGCCCTTTACAGAGACAGACAAGGTTCAAACATGTCAGGAAACAAACAGATTAGATCAGGCGGACTACATTTCTTGCAGAGGACAGGAAAGAATACAGATTTAACAGAAAAAACATACAGCGTCCACGCCAGCAAGGCTGTCCCCGGGCCAGAGGTCGTCTGAACAAGTGGGCCAACACAAACCGGCGCCCCCCCCAGGGGACCATGAGCCTGATGACGGGCAGGCCTGTCAATCTCCCAGAAGGTGCCCATGTGGTGAAACAACCCAGCTACCACATGTGGTACCAAGCAAGGCCCTATCAGGGAAATTCTTTTGGGGGCTAGCCACACCCACATAATGAGGCCCACAGTCAACTCATCACACAAACATGGTCTTATAGTAAGGACAGGCCTAGGACTCCTGACAAGAGAGCGTAACTGAAAAAGGAGAACAAGAACAAATGCATAACCAGTTAACAGCACAATACAATATTTTAAGGTTGTTCAAATAAAAATCCCATGAAACCAGGGCAAAGCTGAGCAGGATGTTACAGTACAACACAGATTACTATCCTCCTGTTCACTTCCTATTGGAAATGTAATTTACTAATTGTCAATTGTTTGTTTTTTATCATTTACTGTATTGAATTTTTCCATAGCTAGTCATTATGTTGTCATTGCTGGACCCTGTAGAGAGGACGCAAACACAAAGGATTGGGCAGCAAGAATGTCTTTAATGAAATAAAGCAATGGAACAAAAGCAATCCACAAACATAGGAGAAAAGGCTGAACCAAAATAAGTCACCAAAGTCTCGCTCCCAGTGGCTGAACTAAGTCACATCCCTGTGAAAAGTCCCTTCTAGTTGAGGAGGACAGAGACAAGTAAGTTTACTTAACAATATTCTCCTTCTTTCCTCCTGAGAATTCTCCTCACAAAGACCAGAGCGAAATGGGCTTCCTCTGGACGACCACGAGGCATTTTGCTAGCTCTGGAGAGGGAAGAAAGGGAGAGAGTGAAAGTCACCTTCGAGCTGGGTGCCTTTCTTCAGTCTCCTTACAGAAACTGTAGTACTGCTTCTTCTTTGGTTCTTTCTTTGGAGAAAGCTCTGCGTACAACAGATAGAGAGAGTAGATGGTCAACAAAGGATGATGGAAAAATGATGGTGACAGCACATCAGTAGAGCTGAATCGGCTGGCCTTTAAGCAGGAGAGACAAAAGGGGCATAACACATACAACCAATCACAAGAAACTACACATTAACTAAAGTAACAAGGTCTGCACACAGATCCTTAAGACAGGTGCGGCACCTAGCTGCCCGGTTACGTCATTGTATTAGCACAGATGAGAACCAGGTGGGCCTATTGCCCCGAATGTGACACACACATGCTTATGTCTAGCCCTACCCACTGAAACTGTAAAGAATATTTTATCCAAGACTGTTTTTTGAATAGCCAATCAGAACCAAAGTAATTTACACACAGCCTGTTGGAAAATGGTAATTCAAAGATGGAGCGGGCGCGCTCCCAAAACAGAGGGGTGTCACGTCCAACCACTGAAGTCCACTCTAACTCAGTCAGGCAGAGGTTAAAGCGACATGATCAGTGGGCTGGCAAGTCAGGGCCTGATGAAACTAAGCACACACAAAGGTCTTCAGCTGGAGCTACAGGAAGGAAAAGTCCTCACACACTCAGACGGGGCTTCACTAAGGGCAGCACTGCAAGAGCACACAGAACAGAGATGCAGAGGGATAAGGAGGCACCAACTGCTCACTTTTGACCAGTGGTCACTGCCTGGGTTTAGTCAACCTGCTCGAGCCATCATGCGTAGATAGAGTTTTGGGTCTAAGAGGGAGAGAAGGGCTAGAGAACCCCACTGCCAGTGAGGATAGGATTTGGGAGAACACTAACTCAGGGACTGGTGAGCAGGCACAGACAGCTGTATGTAATTTGACCCAACCTCTAGCTCTTTAATACCAGGCACAACAGTAGGTAGCTAAAGAATTGCTCGGGGTTTTCAGGCATTGGGCACCTGGTTAGAGGTGAGGTGTGTTGCTGTAACAAACATGTGGTATGTGTTGTGTATTGTTCTTTTAAAAAAAAATTTTTTTTAAAGTGAATGTATTACTTAGACTTTGATATTGTTATTTGCAATAACTGCAACATAAGACAGGAAGCAGTTGCACCAATAAATGGAGCCGACAAGTACGAGAACTACTGAGCAGCACCACACGGCAGCAACAAACTCTAGAGGTAATGTGATTTTTATATGTAATTCTGTTTCAAGTACATGTGCTCTTTAAGACTTGAGTTAACGACTGTTTAATATTTTGTCTTCTCATGCATTGTATGTTTTATTAAACAACTAATTCTTGTTTTGTATTGCAGAGCTTGGCACATGGTCATGGTTGTTAATCGTTGTTTTTAGATTAATTTGGGTCCTTTTAGTTTAGCCATTGTTGGTTTAATTTTTTCCTGCCTGAACTAAAGCACAGCTAAGCATACAACAGGGTTAAGTTGGTGAATGTAAAGAGTGCAGTCAATGTGAGATTCTTATTGATTCTTATTGATTGATGGTGTGGTGATGAGGGTATAATGTTTGTTGTAATAGAGTGAGTTTTTTTGTTGCATGTTTTTGATTTGCATTGTGTAATATGCAGTGGAGGACTGTGTACATTCACTCTCTACCTGTTGTACTTTAACCCACCTGATAACTACCCTTTTGCTGACTTATGGGCATGACTTGGGGTTGTAGTATATTTGGGTTATGACATAAGCTCACATCGTACCCCTAACTGCTACACACAAACATTAAAAGTAGACTTTAGGGTAGAAAAACAGGAGAAAAATGTAAAACATGGGTCATTAGTAGGGCATATTCAGTATATTGTTACAGTATCTTTACCCATACAACCTGCTTGGAAACTTAACTTAAGTTACCAAACACTTATTACTATCACATTAAACCAAACTGTGCGCAGTTGTGTGAAGTATTCTGCACTTTGCTTCAGGTCACGACATTTGTTGCAGGGCCAGGAGGCCACAGCTGCCTGCATCTCCAGGTTATTTGTACTGAATGCCTGATGCTGATAGCCTACAGGCCAGGACTCAGACCAATTTTGCCCTGGGCTTTGGACAGCCGTCTGCAAATGCATTTGCACATTATGGGGTGTTCAGCTAGTCCCTGTAGGACAAGCTATCGTCATGTGCTATCAGGGGTAAAAAGAACAGAGCTCTGTGTCCCTGACGCAAGTTCACAAACCACTAGACCGACAAAACAGCACTCCAAGGAATTATTGTAAACACTAGAGAAAACCTCCCATGAGAAACCCATGACTGTGTTTCTTACACCATGAAACATAATAGCAAAGCTCACACATTGCAAATTTTGCTGAAAATGTGAGAAAAGTCTAAAACCCAGTTTAAAGGATATTTAGTCTAAGAAATAAAAAATTAAGTAAAAACTTGACATGTAACTATGATTTATCACTCTCCCCCACTTCTTTAATGCTTAATGAGATTGGAGAATACGGAATGAGCGATTTGAGACCCCTTCTCATCAAATAATCTCTCCTGATCCCTCAAGTTCTTTAGGACTCTTCAGATCAAACAAGAGATCCTTCAGTGGGATTGAGGTCAAGGGACTGGAATTCAAATGGTTAATTCTGTGGTCACTGTGTCTATTGTGTGACATGTGTTTTGGCTCACTGTCCTGCTGGAAGATCCAGCTATGACCCTGTTTTAGCATTTTGGCAGAAAAAGACATCTCAAATATTGACATGTTTTTTGACAATTTAAGAAAAAGTAAAACGCACAAAAATGTATCATTGGATATCACTGGATACATTTTTGTGCGTTTTACTTTTTCTTAAATTGTGTAGATATCTCTCCTATATATGATGTAAAAGTAAACATAATTCATCAGACCAGGCCAACTCTTTTCATGGCTCTTTGGTCCAGTGCTGATGCTCACAAACCCATTGTAGGTGTTTTCGGTCCAGACAGGCTAGCTATCATTCCACATAGTGCACTACAAAATCGCCACATATCTAATGTACAGACACTGTACACTACATGAATACACATACACCATCATGCACTACGGGTTTCTTTTACCGTGCCCTACATAGTGAACGAGTGCACATTTCGGACACACTGCACACTGCTTTTATCGCGTGACAGTTGATAAAAGGAGTCAGACGGAGGGAGGAGAGATGGGGCGGTGGAGTGGGGCTTTGAACAGAGGAGATTCAGTCGCACTTGCACTTTCTTTCTCTCTCTCTCTCTCTTTCCAAGGAAGACAGTAGTACAGAGGGCTGGACTGGGAAAAAAAACCCTCTGGGGCATTTTGAGACGCGGACCGAGGGGAAGGTGTGCGACGCAATCCAGGCCGACTGGATTCCGCTCTGGCCCAAAATTGACATTGCGGACTGGGCATTTCCCGCCTGCCGGCCCAGATCGTGTACCACCGCCTCATGTGCGGGCTGTGTCTGAACTAGACAGACGAGACGTGTGTTATGTGACAGTGATAAATTGCCACAATCCGGCACACTATTTAAGCAACAGTTAGTAAAAACGTACCATCCTGAGTGTCCGAACTAAATGTCACCTCCCCTTGTTCACTAGTTAGCCCATTATATAGCAAACACTACGCAGTGAACGAGTTAACAAGTGCACTTTTCGGACACAGCTTTGGTTTCTCCAGACCCTGTTGCTGGTTAATTGATTGCTTTTTCTTGGATCACTTTTGATAGGTACTAACTACTGTAACTCCTAGGAACACCCCAGAAGACCTATCGTGTTGGAGATGCTCTGGCTCAGGCGTCCAGCCATCACAACTTGGCCCTTGTCAAAGTTAGCCTGTACATTTTTCCTGCTTCCAACATATCAACTTAAAGAACCGACTTGCTTCCTAATCCTTGCCATTGAGAGATGATACTGTAAGAAGATGAGCAGTATTATTCACTTTACTTGTCAATGACTTTAATGCTAAGGCTGACTGGTTATGGTAAGTTGAGCTGATTATGCAAACAAGGTACACACAAGGTAGGTGTACCAAATTAAATGGCTCATTAGGGTATATATTATTTTCTATTATATCTTGATATATTTTGCTGTCTCTCACAACAATCTTAAAACTGAGATGGATTTGAAATACCATTAAGCCATTTCCCTACTGGGAAAAGGAAATCCACAATGTGCCCTACACTTACTCCACACCTTGAAACAGTCTTTCCAAAAAATCAAAAACTGGATTTTTTGTCTCATTATGTTAGTGTCAAGGACCCTATCACTACTTTATTACATGGGCTTATTGTTCTGATGGCATTTGTTTCACCTCTCTATTTTATCAGTGCACTGCAATTGTATTTCTGTAGCACTTCGTACAACTGATATTTCCACAACTTAGCTTTTATATGCTTTTATATAATGAGTTATGATAAGAGTAGTAGTCGGTAAAACATATAGTGGTGCTCAGATCATACAGAGAAAAGAAGATCCATGAGATAAATGAGTGACTTTAAAGTCTGTCAGAGATCTGGTAAGCTACAGATTCTTCTAGACATCTGCAGTATGACAAGATATACAGTACACAGATTTGATGGCTTAACAAAGACCAACCTTTTGGTTTAGTCTGAATGTACGGTCCTGTTTATTTTTACATCATTAACTAAAAATCAGCAAGATTTCATTTTTCAAGGTCAGAATTATATGATCAAATATATAATAATCTATACAATGACCTTGAGTATTCTAAATATTCAAGAGTAAAATGTGTGCATTAAAATATACAATCAGGGAAAACACTCTTTCTTGCTCATAGCCGAACTTTTCTTTAAACTGACAAAAAATTAAATATCTAAAATTTAAAGAAATTACAAAAAATAGGCTTATTCATTTCTCCAAAATATATATGGGAAAATGTTACATCTCAGATCAAACTGATGAAATTACATTCATAAATATTCTAAGTTTGAAAAAAAATATTTGAGAGCAAAACATCACTCTATAATTCATAAGAAAATTGGATTAATTATTCATAGAACAAGTGCAGCTCTTGAGCTAATATTTCTTAATTTCCTTAACCTAGTCTCGCTTTGTCCAAAGCAATTTGTCAGACCTCATCCTTAGAGCCATTTTGTGGCAATGCACCAGTACTGTCCTACAAAGCCAAAGTGCAGGAACTACATAAATTGGCTTTAGCCTACAAATGGGGTTTAGGACATCTCTGTCTTGTGAGAAAATATCCTGGTTCAAAGTTGTCCCGTTTCAGAGAAATTATGGTGTCTAAACTGCAGTAACTACAAAATCCATATTAATACTACAACTTTAAAGCCATTTCTCTCAGTTTCAGCTTTGGCGTAGTTATGGCATTTTGGCTTTGTAGGGCAGACTAGTACCCTCAAACAGTAGCTGCCCTTACATCTGACAACCATATTAACTGTCATTTCAAGAGTGAAAAATTCATTTTCATCATTAAAGTATAATTAAAATGTTCTCCAGCATCTCACCCAGTAAAAGGATGGATTCAGAGAGTCAGGGAAGAAACTCAAGGTACTTCTCCATTTTAACAATGGCTTTATTACATATAAACATGATATTTATTATATAAATATTAGTCAATTGTAGTGAAATCTTTGCTCTACATATGACTTATGGTAAGGTTCCTTTAAATGTAAAGGATGTAAACTGTCCTCACCTGTAATTTATAATATTAAAATAAATGAATTCATACCTTCATATTTTCACATTTTCACTAGAGAAGCTATATACTGTATATGTGTATAGTTACACTGATTAGTGGGAAGATTAGTCAGAAGACAGATTTTCTACACATCTTTGGTGATTTTCTGTAAATATCCCCCATATTGATTCTCTCCTGAATGTGTGGCTGCCTTAGACACATACTTCAAAGTTGGTAATGTCTTTAAACTCTCAGAAAGCTATGAACTAAATTTAAACTTTGAGTTGCTTTAGAAATGACTTTTAGATTTTGGATAATATAAATAAAGCAGCTCAAATGTCATCCTATGTCAAAATGCTTGTTTGTGTACACAGAGCACTGCTGAACTGTTTTACTCTTAAGAATAAGATTGCTTTCCTAAAACTTTAATTACTTTGAATAACATTGATTATTGTCTTAGTAATTTGCTGTGTACACTTTTGTAGAGCATACAGCTATACTTTTTTTTAATTAAAGCCCCTCAGGAACTGAGGTTTCTGGGCATAATATCAGTCACCAAAATGAGATCGGCCAATTCAGTGGCTTTAATTACCTAATCACGGGAAGTGTGGAATCAATTAAAAAGATCATGTAAACTATGACAGTTTTCACAAGAGCAGGATTTTGTAAGCCACACTCTTAAAGATGAGTGATGGGAGGTTTAACAAAGTTAGCAGGGGTAAGCCCTGCCTGAGGAGGAAGATTTCAGTTTAACCTTTCAAGTTAAAACTAGGGCTATGCAGAATTAGCCAGGATATGAACTGCATGATGTGTAACTGTAATTATTTATCTGATCTTTATTATGAATTGATAACAATAGTGTGAAGTAACTAGGTATATGTGAATGTAATTGTTAAACTGTTAGCTGTTTGGAAATATGTGTGAGGAGGACATCAAGACTGCAATATGTAATGTCTGCCCTGAAAAAATCACCTCCAGAAAAAGGCAAAAATAAAATGTTATTTTTAGGTCTAGAGTTACAAATATATTTCTGCATTCGCTGACTTAACTTTTGTCTTAAAAATTGATGTAATTTTTGCCTAAAGGCATAAATATGGCAGAGGCAAGAGTCCTCCTCAGAATTTAGAGGTGGAACTATTCTCCCCCTCAATAATTCATCCTCAACATATACACTTATGTGCAAAATAATAGCAGTGTGTTTAAAAAACAGAATAAAGCTCAAAATCCTTATAATAGCTTTATTTCCATACACACAAATGCATTGGGAACCCTAGACATTGGTTTTCTATTCCAAACCAAATATATGTGAATCTTAGGCTGTTTAAATAGCAGTGTCCACATTTGTCTTTACGAACTCAAACATTCCCCTTATAAACTGAAAAATGTTTTAAGATTATGCTTTCTTTTGAATCACTGAACTAATATTTAGTTATATTTAGTATAACCACTGTTTCTGAGTAAATCTGTATTTTGTGGAGTTGATCAACTTCTGGCACCTGTGAACGGGTATTCCAGTCAAGGATGATAGGACTACACTCCACAGTTTTTCTGCAGGCAACACGACCTCTTCAAGAATTTTGAGGTATTCAAACTGATCCATGATTCCTGGTATGCAATAAATAGACTTGGCACCACAGTATGAGAAACATGCCCATATCAAGATGCTTGATTTTGGAACTAACAAAGGCTGTCATCGTTTGTGCTCAGAGTTTCTTGAACTCATTCATTCATTTTTAATGACAAAAATGAACAATGCTATGCATGTCATGTTTTAACCTGACAAAGTAAACAAAAAACCTATTGGTTTACTGATACAATGTTTTAAAATGCTATTCCCTAGGAATTCGAGTACAGATTTTTTTTAATTCGAGCTCTGGTTTATACTGAACAGGTCAAATGTTAATTAAGAATTTGTGCCTATGTTAATTTGCATGAAAGTTGTTTCACCCCTACTTTCCTCAATGTCATGTCGAACCTTGGAGAGAGGATACAAGAGCAAGGGGATTTGGGAAGCATGAGTGTCTTTTTAATAAAGATGGATTTCAATTAACAAAGTCCACAAACCTAGAAGCAAAGGCTTAAACTAAGGAATCTCCAATTGTCTCACCCCCAGCAGGCCTGAGCCGGTCACGTCTCCATAGAAGGTCCTCCTAAACTGAATAGGACAGACAGACTGATAACATTTCTATTCTGTGCTCTCCTCTCTCTTTCGTGAAAACTACCTTGCCAAGTATCAGAGTGGACGGGTCTTCCCCTGGATGGCCACGTAGCTGGCTCTTCCTGCTAGCTCTGGAGAAGGGAAAAGAGAGAGAACATCCCCTGCTGTCCTGTGTGTCTGGGAGGACGTCACGCAGAGCGAGGAGCCGGGCAGTCTGTCCGAGCCTGATGGAACTCTCTGATAAGTTCCTGACTGAGGATGTCAGCTCCTTTCTTCAGGGTCGTAACCATCCCAATCAACCATATAATGCAGATGACCCCCTCTCATCCGGGAGTCCAGGAGTCGAAGGATGCGATAAGCCGGAGTGGCTTCTATTTCTATGGCTCCAGGGGGAGTTGGGTCGACCAAACCATCATCTAGCAGTTCCAGAGTAGCTGGCTTGAGATGAGACACATGAAACACAGGGTAAATACGCATATGAAGGGGTAACAATAGTTGGAACGATACTGGCTTGATTTGTTTGAGGATTTTATAAGGACCCGTGTATCTGGGAGCGAGTTTCAATTTTATATCCAGACACGAGAGCCAGACACAATCCCCTACCTGAAATGCCAGGGCCTCCCTCCGATGTTGGTCAGCTTGGTTTAAACCGGAAAACAAAAAAAGGAAATGGAAGTGTGGGCTCGTTCCCTGACCTGCTCCACTCTGTCAAACCATTCATTCACGTGTGTACTCTGCCCAGTTGTGTAGATGCTCATGGCAAAAAGCCCGGAGGAAACGTGTCACCTGCTGAACCGTCCGTTCTGCTTGCCTGTTTGTCTCGGGGTGATACCTGGACGTAAGGCCTCAATTTCTTAAAGAATGCGGCCCGAACGCTAGACACAAATTGGGGGCAACGGTCGGATGGAATATTGAAGGCCGAGAACTAAATGGCAGGAACCGAACTCCCTTTGAAAACCTGTCTACAGGTTACCTATTCACAATGATCCCCCTTTCGATTCCTGCCACATGGGACCACGGTCTCCGCGGAATCTGTAGGAGCATCAACTTTCCAAAAGGCAGTTTACGTGGCACTTTTATTATGGCACATATTGAGCAGGAACGTACGGCTTGTTCCACCTCTTCTCGTACCTTAGGCCACCAGTACTTACGTCTGATGACCTCGGTAGTACATTGGACCCCTGGGTGTCCCTTGATTGGAGTTGTGTGTGCCCATTCTATCACTTGTTTCCTAAAAGCTCAGGTACATGCATTTTTCCCTGAGGACAGGTTGGGGACGTAGGATAATGTGCCTGTGTGCTTTCTAATTCTGTGTCTATGTCCACAATTATGGGAGCCGCGATAAGCGCGGTGGGAATAATGGGCTCAGGATCTGAATTATCCACAGGAGTAGGAAAGCAACAAGATAAGGCATCTGCTTTTCTGTTTTTTGACCCTGGCCTGTAGGATCAGACCCTGGCCTGATGATGAATCACATAAAGAAGAGGGCCCGATGTGTTTGTCCCGGTTCCCGGTTACCAATGTCGTAGTTACACCCTGCGTCGTTTAGCTTTTGGGAAAAATAGATGCAGGGATGGAGTTTTTCTGGGGTTCCCTGTCACTGGGATAGCACCGCTCCTAATCCAACATCCGCGGTGTCTACCTCCACGATGAATTTTAACACTGGCACAGAGGTCAAAAGTTTATTTATTTGTTTAAATGCTACTTGTGCACTTTCTGTAAAGCGGACTTTCATAAGCTTGCCCTTAAAGAGATCAGTGAGCGGTGCTACCACAGAGCTGAAGGAGGGGTGGGGGGGGTGTAGCGGGTAGGATACTTGCCTCAAGACCAAGAGGTCATGGGTTCGAATCCTACCTTCAGCACACCACCAATGGGTTCCTGAGAAAGACCCTTAACCCCAAGTTGCTCCAGGGAGACTGTCCCCTGTAGTTAGATTGGAAGTTGCTTTGGATAAAAGCATCTGATAAATGCAAAGCCCCTAATGAAACGTCTGTAGGAATTGATAAAGCCTATTGCAAATCTTTGACTGACTGGGGCTCTGGCCAATTAGACATGGCAGTGACCTTCTTTACGTCCATACTTACCCCCTGCAGGCCTATATGATTGCTGAGGAATGAGAGCTTTTTGACATGGAACATTTCTTGGCTTTAACGTACAGCCAGTGTGTGAGCAGGTGACGGAGGACTTCGCACGTGGGAAATGTGCTCTGATAGGTTTTTAGAGTAGATGAGGATCTTGTCTACAAAATGATTAATCATGTCATGGAAGATATCATTCATGAAGGCTTGGAAGAAAGAGGGGGAGTTTACCAAGTCATATGGCATGACAGAATAAGAATAGTGCCCAGAAGTGGTTCTAAAGGCAGTTTTCCACTCGTTGCCTGGTCGGATGTGCACAAATTTTTACACGCTAGGTCCAGTTTGGTGTAAATTTTGGCCCCATGGAGCTGTTCGGTGGCCGAGGGGATAGGCGGAAGAGGGTGTGGATACTTCACTGTGACCAAGTTGAGCCGGCACGAAGAGAGGCAAGTAGCTTTAGTAGCACTAAAAACCTCTGCACAGTCTCAATACTGTTGAATACTGGGATGTCTATGTGTGTCTCTGCCAATGGACTTCCAATAGATGTAGCACAGAGTGGGGTACACAAACTTGTTTCTTTACATGTTGGGGACCAAGATAGGATTTTAGCAGTGTGCCAATCACAATGGAGATTTTGTGCTTGTAGCCATGGAAGCCCGAGTACTAATAAAGGTTCCGCGCGCCCCAACACCAAAAACCTTTTTCTTTGTGGTTCTCAGATTCCGTGAGATGTATTGGCTTAGTAATTTGCGTCACTGCATGACCACTAACGAGGCAACCATCTAAAGCTTTTGCTGGGATTGGTGTTGGCAGGCTCTTCACTGGGATGGAAAGAGAGGTGATTAGGGCTTTTACAATAAAGTTGCCAGCTGATCCAGAATCTACAAGAACAGAAACATAAAAAGGGACATTTGCAACCATAATAGAAGCAGGGATACAGAATTTAGTGTGTAAGGGTATGTCTTTAGGAACCACTGACTTTAGAAACAGGATAAGTTTTGGTCAGAGAGCGCAGGTGGCCAAATGGTAATCTCCTGCCCCGCAATACAAGCAGAGACCCTCCCGTTTTTTTTCTTGTAGATGTGATGACATCAACTGCTTTCGTTCTGGCTGTACCTCATCCAGTGTATCTCCTGTGGGGGACACAGCGGCAGTTTTGTTCCGGTTGGAGCTGTGGAGCACCGCGTGGTCGAACCAGATGGTTGGTACTCAGCGGTGGAGTACTCAGTGGTGGAGCACTCAACGGTGGCGTGCACGCCTTGTCGCAGCTGGAAGGTGAGTACTGCCACACTCCTTTGGTCTACTCTTCTCTAGGTGGGTAGTCTCGCCATTCAATACTTTGGTGCCAGATCACCACATTCCAATCCTGAGCCTTACCTGTGAGCCGCTGAACCAGTATTTTTTGATGCTTTCTGGTAATTCTGAAAAATACAGGTCGCAGGCCATTAGGAATTTCTTACAACTTGAAGGATCTCGTGTGTACCTTTATGGCGTTGAAGCGTGTCTGGGAACATGCACACACACAGCCTGGACAGCTGCGGGTCAGGTTTGCAACTACTGCTGCGAGTATGTCCAAAAGAACAAGTACTCCTGCTAAGCTCTACTGGAGAAGTTCCATTTCTTTTGGGAGAAGGATCCCCGCTGCATCCATTTAGAAGGCGCTGTCATCCGTCATGTTGAACCTTACAGAGAGGATGCAAGAGCAAGGGGATTTGGGAAGCAAAACTCCAATTTGGGGGGCGGAGCCTAGAGGCCCCAGATGTGACACTCAATAGTTCCTGGGTTGGATATGTGATGGGAGAAAAACTTATTTATATAGAAACTTTATTATATAGCAGTAAGTTTTATATGTTCTTTATACTCACATCTTATTTACAAAAACATTCCCTAAAATAACTCTTTCTGGCCATTTTAAGGTATACAGAAGACTGTTTATTCAAAAGCTGGCATAACTGACCAGTCTCAGTGAATGGGTCTATTACCTGTGGCCACACTTAAGCAGCCACAGTGAAATCATGGCTTCATACTATGATTAAAATTGCCCCATTCATTATCACTGGTAATCTCCTTGGTAACACAGGGTGAGATAATCACAGTCACAATGGAAGAAGCAGGCTAAAAATAGCTTAGTGATCATGGCAAGATGAATGTTGACATGGCTTGGGAGCTCCAGGGTTCTAACAGAGGTTAATAGGGGCAGGGACATTGATAATGGTAACTGAATGATGAACTTAAACTGGGCTGCATATTTATCCAGAGCAAACTTAGTGTATTTACGGGGTTGTAAATGGCTGATCACAATACAATAATGAGATCAACAGTGGGTTCAAGTTTAATTGAATGCAAATGCAGGGTACACATTAAAGTGTGCACTCAACCCATAGGCAAACATGAACATAAAGAAAACCACACTGAATTACTGATGTTAAAATAGATTTGAAATAGAATTTTAATCATATTAAATGTAATTAAATGTAAGCATGTAAAAATGTGCAATTTAAATCCAAGTCTGGGTCCAAGACAAATATATTTTCAGTCAACTTCACATCGAAACTTCTCTAACGTGCATCAGAACTGCTTGTAAACTTGTCCATGACTGCCAGAACCTGTTTCAGCTAAGATACAAACAAGAAACTTGAGGAGGGAAATATATCAAGCATGCAAGGGTCCTTGCTAGGCTAAAAACTAAAGCTAGCCAACCAGCTAGCCATCCATCCTGCTCACCAATGTTTGCTCCCGGGACAATAAACTGAACTACATCTAACTCTAGCTAACTCTAGCTTGTAACGAAGCCAGCCCACCGTTGTAAAAACGGCAACCGGTCGTTATCAGACTGAGGGGGTATGAACCACCAGATACAAAGGTATACCATATAAGTGTATGTACATTTATTTACAGAGTGAGCACAACAATCCCTTCACCCCAAAACACCACATATGAAATATAAAACATAAATAATGTCCTCAAGCCAAGCAATGA
>JBBJLR010111659.1:0-21639 GCA_037577145.1 Brachypetersius gabonensis | reverse complement strand
TTATTTGTTTACAGTCTTTTTTTTACAGTGTTATTCCACTTTTGCCATTAATAAAGATAAATCTGCACAAAGCAAACTTATTTGTCTACTCCTATGTTGATAAGAGTATTTAAAACAGTATATTTAGTACAGACTTAAAGGTGCGATTTAAAGGTGCGAGTTAACTATGGCAAACATGAGATTAATCGCGATTAAATATTTTAATCTACTGACAGCCCTAGTTTAAATACTTAGCTGGTATGCTTGTTCACAAAATAACCCAAAAATGTATGCAGCTTTCATAATTAACTACAATTATCGTTATGTCCATTATAGGTTTAGCTTCAGTTTGTTTTAGGTAGGAGTTAGTTCACTTTGCCACGTCATCGTCATAGAAAGCAGCAATGAGGGCAACGGCAACATGCCGGCCGAGTTGAAGTCAGTAAGAGTGAAGAGAGAGGAGAGGAGTGGAGGACTGATGAGCTTTTAGAGCTACAGGCTCATCGGAACATGAAAAAAAGTCCAAATGCTCAAATAAGAAACTAATAACAATTATAACCATGGGTACATTCTTATTCTTATTTAGTTATTCTGTACTGATCTACACTCCAGTGTCTACTTTGGTGAAAATGACAGCCCTTTGCTTTTAAAAATGTTCCAGAGCTTGGACCCAACGCGGGACAAGTATGGCAGCAAAACGAAATGTATGTACTCTAAAATCCACTCAGCAACCACATGGCCACATTTGTATATGACTTCTGACCCCATTATAGGAAGAATTTAAATTGGATGAGTTTTTCCAGAGGAGGCGGTGGTTTAATTGGCTGTTTCATATGAGATTCAGCATCTGTGCAACCTCCCATGCAACCAAGCTGCAGTGTGACAGCCTGGTAAAGTCAGCTCTGTGTGACACAAGACATTCAGTAACAATAACAGCTTTCTACAAATAATATTTTGAAATGATAGTGAGATAGATTAGAAAAGGACTCTTGGAGGTTCGAGGGAGCTCCAGTTTTAGTCAATTCTAGTGTCAGTCAATTCATTATTATTACTGTTAAGCTACTATTACTACTACTTCTATTATTAAACCAGTAGTTAATCTTATATTAATATCGCTTACCAAGGCCAGAAGAAGGTGCCTGCCTTCACACCCTGTTTCTCTGCTGTTATCCAAATCTAATGGAAAGAAAGTGTTGATAAAATATTGAACATTAAACAATGGCATCCATAGTTATCTTTAGTTTTAATTGCAATTCTTACGAAATGAGTAACATTAGAGCTCAAATGAGATCAGAGCTCCTTTCAACAGCTCTTTGGTTTTCAGTATTGTGCTGGACCTGTGCTGTCCCTGAAATAAATATGTGCTAATGCTCCAGTAACCAAAACTCTACCATGACGGTGGAAAATGAGTTTCATAATTGATGCAATCAGCATAGTAAGGTTCAGAATGAGAAAGCAATATGTGAAACTGACCATGTCGACTTCTTTTAACAAAAGATGTGAGTCTTCCTTTTTGAAGCACATGTTCAAATAACATCAAGTGGATTCGATCGACCCATCACAAGCTTGTTAAAAAAATGCAACCTTTGTTCATCTATTAAAAATACATCCTGTTTTCAGAAGAACTAAATATCCCTGACAGAAGACAGAACAGCAGCTCATGCACAGATGCAGAATGTGCTAAATTTGATATGTTGTAGCGGCCTCAAAGTTGCAGTCTACCTCTCACTGAAGCATGATGGTGGGAATATTCCAGTCTGAGTGTGTTTTACCTACTCTGGAGTTGGACACCTGTACTATGCCCTCACAAAGGAGACCTGCCAGTTATATGATTTGTAATGAAAAACAGAAGCGCATTCTGTGCGGCCTCTGACTTTCATTTGTATACTGACATTTATTCTTTAAATAATATTTTAAAAAGGTAAAATTTGCTTTTTTTTTGTGTAGCTCTGCTTCAGTCGGTTCTACATTTGGCCAACAGAGACAGCAAGAGACAGCAGCACATCAAACTCAGGTAGGGATGTAACACCAGCTCGTGCTCCCATTCGTCTGAGCCAATATGAGGAAAGCGAGAAGGCAGAACTCACGGGCTGCCCCCCCCACCAGCGGTGTTTGAGCTTCTCTCTCCCACGCAGGTTAAAGTTTGCATCAAACACGGGATCATGCATTGTATTACCCACAATGCCATGAGACTCTGGGTACAGGCCCTAGCAAAACAAATAGTGACAAACATTTACTTAACTTTTTTTTTTTTTTGAATTTCATGAGCGTATTAAAGATAAAACATTTATCTGTAGCCTACCGTGGCCAGAGTGTAGAGGTTGGGGAAAGTCTTGGAAGGATACATTGGTCTCATGTGAGGAGCATGGGTCCCACATGTCTCTATCAGAAAAGTAATCCATAGAAACACAGCATGAATATTACTCTCAGAGGCTTAACGTGTAAAATATACATCGCAAATGCAGCCAGAGTGAGATAGGATTGTTATTTTAATTGCAACGAATTGAGGAACTTAAGTATTTTAATGGCAAAAGAAGACAACAGTCCTGATTTCTTTCGTTCTAACACAATAAAGATCACAGCAACATTACCTTCTGGGTACAGATGCAGCAGCTACATCAAAAACATATCAGTGTTGGCAGAATATGTTTACATTTTCTTTACATTTCTTATATAGAGCATAGCAATGCAGATACTGTGCTAAAATGTCTGCATTTTGTCCATTTTTTTTAATTTTAACTTGTTTTACTGTTCTCCTCAGATGTAATCCAGACACATCTAGTTCTGATTTCTATACTTCAGTGTTTGGATCAGAATGAGCATCAGCATTGACAGCATTGCCTAAAAATATCAACCAGTCGGTCCAGAGATCTCAAACTGGGAGGGACTTCCTTACATTTATACTCTTTTAACAACCCTCTTCCTGTCTGGAACTGCATCTGTATGTGCGTGTCATTCAGCTTTACTGGTGTTGAGTCATACTCAGTTTGTGAATATTGGGGATGACAGGTTGTCCTTTCTTCATATAGGACGCTCGAAATCCATCCAAAGACACTATGATCAGAGGAGAACGCACAAAACTGCACAAAAACAAGACCATCAGGAGCTTTAGGCCAGAGTTCCACTTCAAGCAATGCACAGTCTTTAGCAGAAAGGCTCACTCACCCGGCTGGGCACTCCGGAGAAGGAATCTCTTCACAGTCTCCTTCCACCCACTTACTCTCACCTAAAAACCACAGTTTAATACAGAAAAAAAAAAAACGTTACACTTTGAAAGGCTGTTCAGACAATGATGAGTGTTTTTAACTTTTGGCACATAATCCTTTCATATTGTGCATTGTGATACTAAACTTAGTGCCGATATCAAAAGGGGATTGTAATCTAAGTAATTTGCAGATGTAAATGCACCCAGAGCAAACAATGAACAGTGTCCAATTATTTGTATTCAAAAATAAGCTGCAGTTAGAAATGCGTAAGTGTGTGATATACCTCACAAAGTGAATAAGAACACCAGTTAGTGATTGTGTGGTCATTAATGCATGTACGATTGGTCTCACCTTTACAGAGAGATTTGTAGTTTGTGCAGCAGTCTCCTTTCTCCAGACAGTCTTCTGAACACTGACATGCGTAGTCCTCATTTCGGCTCTCCCCACACCGTTCAGCACTGCATTCAAAACCTCCAGCTATCCACACGCACACACACACACACACACACACACACACATACACAAATCTACAGTTAACAGGGTTTGCGTATGTGTGAGCACATGTGAAATACACGCATGCGTTTTCCACATTTTTAATGCTGTTGCTGATAAAGGTTTGTTCTAATATACTATATTATGCAACTTCAGAGTTGGGAGTGTTCTGTGTTGCATGGTTTTCTACAACACTATACAATTTATATAACCTGCATACTTTACATTTACATGCACTCTCAAAAATCCTTTGTATTTAGATGACTCTTCGTTGACAATCAGTTACACAGAAACTAAAGGTGTGTTTAAATTTTCAATTTTTTCTTTTTTTAGAAAGCGCTATTGGGACGTCTGGTGAACCTTCGACTCCTCTCAGGAGAAGTAGGTCACCTGAGTACTAGGGGGAGGTCTCTGGACTAGAGGTGCGTGAGTGTGTGAGCAAATGAGTGTCTGCAGCTGTGCTCATTAGGTACTAAGTGTTCGTGTCGTGTGATTGGTTGAGTGTGTGTTTAAATCCTGGCTGAACCAGAGTCGTTGCGTGGTCACCCAGGTTTTTGGAAAGGTGAAAGCTCACCTAGTTAAGTAAACGTAACGGTTAGAGTAGTCGAATAATGCGACTGAGAAAACGTATCGCCCTGCGGTCTGTGTGGAACTGTGTCTGGGAAACTGTCTCGTCTAGGTGAAGCCTCCAGGACTGAAGAGAGTCAGGATCTACGGCGAACAGAGAGGAAGCACTGTGGAGAGAAGCTCGAGCAGTAAAGAGCAGTCGAGACACGAGTGGCACGTTGCATTGGCTGCTGTGTTCTATCCTTCGCTCTCTCTCTCTCTCTCTCTCTTTGTCTGTTTTCCATTCAGGAGTGAATCTTTGCCTCGACATCACATGTGGGAAGGTCTTCTGACCTTACGGGGATCTTAGCAAGCAAAAAGAGAACAGTACGAGAGTAACCGTGCGAAGGTCATGGACTGAGAGACGGTCCTCCAAGGAAACACAGAGACTGAGGAGGTTCTGAGGAGTGAGGAGACTCCTCGAAGTAGTAAAGCTCCTCAGGAATTAGTATTATTTAAGTTGGACTTTGTGAACTTTTCGTTATAAAATAAACTGTCTCTCTGGAACTTTAGCTGCTTGCTGCTGTGTCTTTCTCCCTCAGCCGACATGACAGCTATGGTTATAACCATAATCACTGTCACAATCAATTGCACTTTCAACGTAGCACGCAAAATGCCCTTTGGACTCCTAACATTTTGCAAAAAAATGTGGTTCTGATGAAAATGTATGACAAAGTCATTCAAAAACAGCTAAAATGATAACTACAAATTGGTTTTATTTCAAAGTTGTGTCACCTCTCTAATACAAAAAACCTCACTAAGTGATCCACACAAGGCTATCACCCCAGAATTGAAAGGAAAACTAGGGTGATTGTAATGCTGGATATAATTTCCCTTGCAATATAACAAGAAACGGATTCAATCACAGTTAAATATGCCACGTTTTTGACTTATCTATTGCAGGGTTGAATGAACGTGAATGTGTCAGTGGGGACTCACCAGTCTTGAGGCACTGCTCATCAAAGTCAGTGCAGCAGCTGTAGTACGTCTTACACAAGTTATCACACCTGCATCCTGGGGCTTCTGCCTCAACCAGTTCAAAGCATCGCCCTTTACATGAGCCTGAAGAGCTCACCCATTTAGATACTGTGAGACACATTCAAATAGAAAAAAAAATAACACAGAAAGAACCTCCATCCATCCATCAATCCATCCATCTTCTACCCATTTGTCTCGCACTCAGGGTCGGGGGACAGAAAGAAACTCT
This sequence comes from Brachypetersius gabonensis, assembly GCA_037577145.1. Lineage (NCBI taxonomy): Eukaryota > Metazoa > Chordata > Actinopteri > Characiformes > Alestidae > Brachypetersius > Brachypetersius gabonensis. The sequence goes on along the minus strand of JBBJLR010111659.1, from coordinate 16,149 downwards.
CATACAAATAATCAGTGCAAACAAAAGTATTTGATATTAAAGGTTGACACTGATATTAAAACAACACACAGCCATGGAAAAAAAATAGGAGCCCACTTTTCCTTTTTTTCTGTTTGTACAGTTTGTGGCGGTGTGTGTGTGTAAAATGCACAGGATCTTTAATGAAATTCTTTAATGAACTGCCTCCCTATGTGTTGTGAGTGCAGCAGTGTGTGTAGAGCAGCTTTTCTATGGTCTGTATTCCAGCAGCTTCACTCCTGATTCAGTTTCTGATGGGATGAAACAGAGCTCACACATGCACTGTGTCCGAAATTGCGCACTTTTAGGGCGTAGTGCACTCACACTGAAAACTAAGCTGAAAGTCAGTGCACTGAAAACGCAGTGCAGAGCGATGGACACTCTGCGCACTAACGGGCTTGACGAAGCGGAGGAAGCGGGACTTTCGGCAAGTTTTGAATTGTTGAATAACGGCAGCCACCAGTGAAATGCAAGCCCAAGCAGAGACAACTGGTTCATATGTAAGCAACGTGAATAAAGTTATTTTACTGATGTACACTGCAGTATAACTGGCAGATATTCTGGCGGCTGGAGAATCGCAAGCAAATGTTAGTCCGTCACTTCCGCAAACCGTTCGTGTTTCATTTAGGACAGCACTGACCCATTTATATTACATAGTTTTTATTTTCTCTAATTTGTTTTTTGAATCAAATGTGGTCAGCAGGATATAAAATGACAGTCCCATGCACATTTTACACAGATGCACTCCCACAAATTACAAAAGCAATAACCAGAAAAAAGAATCTCTCTGTGATCTCGTATATTTTTCCATGGCAGTGTGTGTTCATTAGTAGAAGAGATTCATTTAACAGTCGAGCGAATGTAAAACAAAGTAAATGTAATTGCAGTAGAATACGTGGAAACAGTAGAGCTCAGGGAATCTTTGATCTACTCCTCTGGAGATGAGAACAAAAGACCAGTCAGCTCAGTTCTGGACCAGAGATCACAGCCTGGTATGCTGGAGTGATGTAATGAAGAGAAGTGTCTTACTTATAGTGTGAGGTGGACCGTCATCCTTTTCTCCTGTTGGCTGGGCAGCTTGAAACACATAGCCTACACAAACACGAGGACCGAGGAAGACTGAGAACAGACAAACTACCTGTGGAGGAACAGACAGAATAACTTATTAATTCTGTTAGAATTTAAGCTCAGATTTCCATGAAAAAGTATCTTTACAGGACACGAAAAAAAACATTCTCAACTTTCAATTTATGTTAACATAAATAAATTAATTCAAGGTTACTTTGGATTGATTCTGCTGGTCTGTTTGTCATAGAATTATGCAAAAACCAACAAAACTGCAGATATAAGGATTTGTTCTGCCATTCTACAATATGCACAGGGACACATATAGTATAGCTTAGGTTATATATACCTTAGGTTTTAAATGAATATCCTTTTTAATGTGGCTTAAAACTATTGGGCACCAGTGTAATAAGCTCAATGTGTCTCATATTTTCAATATTTGACGATTCCAAAGTTCCATTTTGCACTTTAGAATCGATAAATCTCATTTTTTACAACCAGATCCAGTTTACACCTGGTCACTTAATGCATTTTGATTATCATGATCATATCTGCACAAGAATGCAGGTGTAAATGCAAGTTGCTTTTAAAACAAAGTGGACTCTGAGAGATGATGGGCAGAGTGCTGTCATAGCAGTGTAACTGCATCCATCCCTCTAAGACACAAATGTAAGCCACAAAACCCTCCCAGTATTGTGACTCCCCATCCAGACTTCCACCATCACTGCTAACCAGTTTATCTCTAGGCGTGAGTTTAACTTTTGAGTTTAATATTAATCAGGGATGTGTCAGTTATCTCAATAAAGCACCGCTTCGCCTGAACTTTATGTTGTCTCATTGTTTCTCACCCCTGTGTTAAAATACACTTTAGTGGCAGTATAGTGGCAGCCCTCATCATGCCCCTCCCCCCCACCACCAAATTTAACTGCACCATGGAAGCCCAACATGCCTACAATCGCCAGAATGTAAAACTGCACCAATCATTTGAGATATCTTTAATCAAAGAGACCAATGTCAAAAATGCAGCTCCTTTGATACTCCTCCAGGCAAAATTCACATCCATTTACATTTACATCTACGGCATTTGGCTGACGCTCTTATCCAGAGCGACGTACATCAGAGCTTAAGAAGTCGACAACTGTTTCTTACCTGAAAAACAGCTTAAATCCAGGTCAACTATTTAACCAAGGTACTGCAGTCAGAGCGTCTATATGACAACTGGCAAAAAATAATTAACCAACATCTAACCCAACAATACATAAGTCATAGAGAATCCCTTCAGAATACTGTAAAGACCTCATTTGGGTTCATTACCTTAAGGCCTTTGGACATCCTGGAGAAAAGAAAAGAGGATTCTATGTATCTTACGGTGGCCCACCATGATCTGAAAGGAACAGCTCCAAACATGTTCAATTTGTGCACATTCCAACCCCCCTAATGTCAAGCCATTTGGATTAACATGCCCTCTCTCGTCACCTAGTTGACCACGATCTCATATAGCAATGGACTTTGTTACTGGTCTCCCTTTCTCCTCTGGCAATGTGGCAAACTTTGTTGTTAGAGATTGCTTTTTGTCTTTCTTCAAAAACTCTGTACCCTGAAATTGTCCTGGGGCAGTGTTGCGTAATTGTTAGGGCAAACGGGGAGTCATGGGTTGGATTCCCAGAACTGTAAAGCACGTCTGAGGTGCTCTGAGTAAGATACCTTCCCCACATTCTGCTCCCCGACTGCTCTGTTCCTGGCTGCCCACCGCTTCACTTGGTGAATGGGTTAAATCAGAGCATGACCGAAAGAAAGCTTTCACTTCAATCCACATACCAATGGACACGCAGAAAGACTGAAAAGAAACTGGTAAGATTCCTTCTGTGGAAACCAAAAGCTGCACAATTCTCTCTTGAGTAGAGTTAGGATATAAAACATTCCCACACTAATATGTCACAATTTCAAGGTGTGAAAGTTTATTAATCCTCTTTTATCCCCCACGTAGACTCCCACCCAGAAATCCACGCTGTCAACCAGTGGGCCAAGCAATGCTAGAGAGAATCGACGCATCAGACACCAGACCCTGAAGGCTGTGACCGAACTGAAATGACATGCTGCTCACCATCAATGTTGGACTCACCCTACATGACTGGACTATGACTATGACTCTCGACCAGGGACCTCGACCTATGCTTGTCAAGTCAGAAGCTGGACATCAGTACATCAGACCTCTCAAGATCCTTAGTGCCTTCAACTCTCTTCAAATGAACACCAGCATTCCAGGTTTCACTGCTAAAACCTTTTTAATGTTCCCTTTTCAGTGTTCCCTGTCTGGAGGAGCCTCCTCCTCCAATGGTGGTGGATGGCACCCCTGTGTACTAAGTAAAAGTGTTCCGCTCTGAGGAACGGACTGCAGTATTTGGTTGACTGGGAAGGGTATGGTAGAATCTGAATCAGATTCGCTTTTGTTGGCCTATTGGAGCAGCCATATGTTAGAGACGTGTATTTTTATACATTGTTGTTGTTTTATACTGTTGTCTGTTCTGATTCTGATATGGTGACTGGCGCCAGGGCTGGACTGGGACAAAAAATCGGCCCGTGCGTTTTGAGCCGAGACCGGCCCACCAGACTGGCTTTCCAGGGGGAGGAGTGCTGTCGGATTCCTCGCCTGCCGGGGCCGCTCTCACTATCGATCTGACGGAATTTTGTGTCAGCCCAAAATTACATGGCTGGCCCAAATTTATCATCGGCCCACCAGGGAAATGCCCAATGGCCAGTCCAGCCCTGACTGGCGCTGTATGACGGGCTCTGGGTCCAAAGTCCACCGGACACTTGCTGTGTGCTGGCAGGCTGCAGGACTAAACACCCGAACAAACAGCGCCAATTGATGCACACAGCCATTATAGGTACAGCCAGTTACCGGCCGTTCTAGTGTTAAATTATTATTTATTTTCCAAAGCCACAGGGAGCCGCAACATAAGGATGAAAGAGCCGCACGCTGCTCCTGAGCCGTGGGTTACCACCCCTGTCCTTGAAGCACCCTGATAGTCCCACCTTCACCTTGCTTTTGAATTTTATCTTTCTTTGATTTGATTTAGCTTTTTGCCTCTCCAATACCTGTTTGCCAACTGTTAAACTTTAACTGTTTTTGCCTTTTTAAAATTGGATTTTACAAGTTAACCACTAACCACACTTTGTATTAAATTTGTTGGGGCTGAAGATAAAGTTCAGTCGATGGATTTATCTTTAATGCTGTGAGAAATGCGAAGGTCTACCCGGACACTGTTAGCTTGGTTAAGTATCAGTTACACAACTAACATATGCAAAAAATATATATTCAAACAACACAAACAATACTGTAAATAATAAAAGTCCACAATAGCAAAAGCAGCTCTGACAGAAGAACGTTTGGATAATAGGTTTTCAGACAATGATCAGCTATAAACCGCGGGAAGAGAGCTGCAGTGCTGATGCGGTCAGATTTAGGTACAGTGAGATTCTGGAAAAGTGCCTACACCCCTGAAAGTGGGCTTTTAGTGGTATCTAGTTTCAGGAGGAATGTAGGAGGCAAAACTGTACCTTCAGCTAGTTGCAGAAGTGAATACCTCCATCATTGCTTTATTTTAACTGTGCGCACCGAAAATACCCCGGATAAATTACTGGCTATACAACACTGCTTTTAACACTAATATTAAAATAAGATAAGATATGATAAACCTTTAAACCTTACAAGTAGGAAATTTGCTTTGTCACGGCAGAAAGTGGGCAGTACAAAGTTAGGAGCAGCAAAAATTAAGAAAACAATAAAATAGAATAGTATTAAATAGAATAAAAGTTAAAAATAACATGCTATACCAACAGTGCAGTATGAAATGATTGCCTTGTTACTGACATTTACTTTCACTGTTGCTATTAAAGACACTGGCTAAGTCATTAGTTTTAAGTTTGTTACAAACAGGAAACAGTGTAAAGGTGCACCTCTGTGGTTCACTTCTGTGTACTGCATTACCAGTAAAGATAGCATCGCCTTTATCATGATAACCAACAAGCCCCAGTGCAAAGGAGACAAACAAACAAACAAACACACACCAAATCAGCGCCTTATCTAGAGCTACACAGAGTGGACTACTTGCACCAGTGTTTCTCAACTCCAGTTTTAACCTCCAGCTGCACTGCGCAGTGTCATGTTTCTCTCTATAACTTGTTCAATAAGGATTTAAATGGGAGAATCTTTCGTGAAATTCTACATGAAGTGGCTTGATGTAAAATGCCTTAGTCTAGAGCAGTGGTTCCCAACCTGGGGTCCGGGCCCCCCTTAGGGGGGCGCTAGAGATCGCAGGGGGTTCGCACAATTTTGTCTGCACTGAGGTCACCAAAATTATATTTGTACACATTAAATTAATAAAATCCCAATGTCTGAGAAACGTAAAAGTGTGTGTGTGTGTGTGAGAGAGAGAGAGATTGGGTATAAGAACGAAAACTTACTGCTGTTTATTTTTTTGCAAATAAAAGTTTAAAAGTTTGTATTTAATCACTGTGTGTCTATGCGGGAAGGAGTTGGGGTTGGGGGGCCTGGCTTGCTTTGGACACAAGCAAGGGGGGCTCCAAGGAAAAAAGGTTGGGAACCACTGGTCTAGAGAACTGTTCACCGTTGTTAGTGGACAGAAACCAGACATCTGAAACATATACTTCTGCTAAAAGCTACCTTGCTGAGAACTATTATGCAAAATCATGCCGAATACTTTGTGATGCGAAAGTGTATCCAGAACAAAAAAGCATTTTTTGCAGATTAACCAACATTTTATCATTTTCATTGCATATGTGCAGTGCAAGAGGACAACTGCTGATCTAGAGCAAGAGTCACAGGGTGATGCTGCCCCTCACTGCTCCTGACTCCCCCACATCCTCCAGCCAATCTGCAGGGCATGAGTCAGACAAGCAGGTCTAGGTGCAATACTCCAGTTCACTGACCCTTCCATGCTTTCCCATGCTGTCAGCAAAGGCCCAATCAAGACAGAACACATGCAGCAACCACTTATTGCACCACACAGCACGTTAAACCTTTAAACTCTTAAGGGCTTGCATGTGGGCAAACAGTTTGCTTTCTCACTCTCATAGCAACATAACTAATATCTACATAACTCATTTTACCTTAGTATGATAAAGCATTCCTAACCTGCAGTAAATTTCACAATTACATTATTATTACTGATTAATAAGCACATTATTACTGAATATTTAGACAAGTATTACTAAATAATACGCTGGTTATTGTTGATTAATAAGCTGATTATTATTAATAATGAGACGAGTATTACTGAATAATAAGCTGTTATTACTGATTCATTAGCAAATGATTACTGATTAATAAGCATTGGGTTCTCTTTAACTTAAACTGCTGTGATGCCATGCCACAAAATGCCTGATCCTACAGAGACTAAAGAGGACTAGAGCAACCTTTTTTGAAGGAGTCTATGATTTTTTAAAGGCGCATGCAATATTAACCACACACTCTTCTAAGGCTCAGGGAAACCTCAGCCATACGACTCAGATGGCGTTTTCCATCAATGCTGTACTGCTTTCACTTCGGGTTACAGCACAATGAAAACGCAACATCTGCAGAAAGAAATCTGGGGCACTGAGGAAATCTCTGCTAAAGCAGATGCATAGGTCGCAGCTCTCTCTTCCTCTCTCTCTCTCCTTCTCTCGCTCTCTCTCTCTCTCTCTCGTTCTCGCGCTCTCTCTCTTTCTCTTTTCCCCCATCTCTTTACCCAACAAACACCCATTCGTCAGTCTTACCGTACCAGAGTTTCCAGCAGCATGTTTTCCTAATTATCCTGATGTTTCGTGTCCTTTCGAGTCGGAGCTGCTCCACCGACCTCCACGACACACACACGGACACACACACGGCACACACACGCGCGCGCGCGCCTGCTGGCGCGTTTGTTTATGTGTGCGCCCCTTGGCGAGCCAATGCGCGCTCACGCTGCGCGCTCCAGAGGAGAGAGAGGGCGAAGAGAGACAGAGTACGAGCTGTTCTAGCGGTGGGTTTGGGGCCTTTGCTTGAAAATTAGGTTGCAGGGGAGCTTGTAAAAATGGTGTGCGGTCAGATAGGAGACAGCAAAGATCAGCTGCGGTTCAGTACAACACTAACGAAGTTGCAATGTCATGCAGTGATTTATAGAGAATACTGGTTGCACACATGGGCGCTGGAACCATTACATGCACCCCCCCCCTCTTCAAAATCATTCGTTTCGTCCCCATACTCTTTGCTTCTCGAACAACGGCCAAGACCCCCGCCGCCTAGCCCCCAAATTAAAACTGCTTCGGCGCCCCTGGTACATAAATACAGCATCACATCCACATCCATTATTTTGACTTAATACACATTATATGGACAAAAGTATTGGGACACCTAACCATGCCACCAACAAGGATTTTGATGATATGGAATTGGTCCCCCCTTTGCAGTTATAACCGCTATAACCCTGTTGCCTATTGTCCTCCTTTGGAGCACTTTTGGTGATTCTGACCACTGCATACAGGAGACACCCCACAAGACCTGCTGTTTTGGAGATGTCATTCGGTCCACACAATTTGAACCGATTTGCTTAGATTTTTTCGACTTCCAACGCATCACCTTTAAGGCCTGACTAATACATCCCACCCCTTGACAGGTGCCACTGTAATGAGAAAATCAATGAGAAAATCAATGTGTGGATGAAGGAAAGTGACACACAATTCTTTTCTGTCCCACAGGACACAGCTTTCGTCTGGGCGAAGATTTGTCCGATTTCTCACTAGGTACTTTTGAGGGGACAAAAAGTTTCTAACAAGATCTGAATTTGGACAAGATATCAGTCCGATTGGCAACAGCTACCCAGTTACCCGCTCTGTAACCCAGTTGCTGTCGTGTTGAACTGTCACATGACATGAACGGAATACTCTGACAAGTTCGGCCTTTGTTGCGTGATGGAAGATCGCGGATACAAACGAGAGAAAAATATATCTGGCACTCTAAATGTGAAACTTCACAGTTAGATGGGGCTCGGTGACCCCTTTCCAACGACCCCTCAAAAAAAACGCTATTAGCTGAAAACCACTCACCTTTGACAAAAGTAATGGGACACGAGGTGAACGGTTTTCGGGTCGTTGGAAAGAGTGTGAGATATAAATAAGTAATTCCATAAAATGAACATGGTTTATGAGATACAATGTTCATTTCATGGAATGAAACACCCAAGTCTGAGTCAAGTCTCGAGTCGTTGAGGGAAGTCTAAAGTCAAGTCACAAGTCTTTGTGTGACTTAAGTGCGACTCGAGCCCCCATCTCTGTAAGCAAGACGCTTAACCCTCAGTTGCTCCAGGGAGACTGTCCCTGTAACTAAAAAATATAACGAACTATCGGCCAAATACCACTTTACCTTACCCCAGATTCAGATGATAATAAAAAGAGTAGTGCACATGCATCTTCTGCCACAGTGCTTACATGGTTCCTCTCCTGGTGACTCAGCGCTCAACTGAAGAAGGCGACTCTCCACTGTCTCTTTCTTGTGCTGCTGATTAAGCAATGCTCGAATGCTCTGGCATGACCAAGCCACACCAGATTATTAAAATGATAACAAGTATGCAATGAGTCCGCAACCCAGTACACATTCATTTCATATCATGGTGTCGTTAAGATCTTGGTGAATATCTACAGGTTACAAGGCCTTCATTCCCGCTACTGCTGTGTGGGACCATGTCCAATCCTGTCTCATCTGTTTACTCAGGATGCAGCAGGGCACATAGATTAGAACAGTTACTCAAGCCTGTCACACACACGCATAAATACACCCTTGGACCTGTTCCTGTAAACACACCATGTACACACATGCCCACGCACATGCACACACATCAACACACTCTCACAAATAGTCCTGGAAACAGTATACACAGTAGTACACAACAGCAATTGCTCTGCTGTTTTGACAGAGATGGAGGTTTTTAATTTTTTCATATAATTAGGCAAGGCAAGTTTTGAATGAGCACATTATCATACACAGAGATCATTCAATGTGCTTTACAGAGATTAAATAAGCATAAAAGCACAAAAGATAAAAAAAAAACAAAACTGAAAGTACAAGAAATTTGTGCAGAACTGGTACGTGAAAGCACCAGAAAACAGGGCAACAGTCAGGGCATCTCCATAAGGAGCTGGTTCCAGCAGTGTGCAGCATAATGACTAAATGCGGTTTCACCTTCTTTTGATTCTGATCTGGTTATGAGTAGCTGACCAGCTCCGGCTGACTTAAAAGATGCTCCAGGCTGATGTTTTGAAAGGATATCCTGAAACTAAGATGCCCATCCATAATTATACCAAGGTTTTTGGCGTGAGTTATAGTTGTTACTGACCTAGATTGCAGATACGCACTTGTGATCTTCCTTTTTTGTTCCCAAACAGAGCAATCTCTGTCTTGTCTTTATTTAACTGAAGGAAATTTTGCTGCATGCAGCCATTTACTTTGTAGAGGCATAAACACAATAGGTCTACAGGTCTGAAGTCATTGGTGAAAGAGGTAGATAGATCTCACTGTGGTGTGCACAACTAAAAAAAGCCACCTTGCGCTCCTGGAGCGTTTAGCCAAGAGGAAGTATGAACATTAAACCCTCAGTTTTACGCGGATCAGCAGATTCAGATTTTTCTGAACTGAACTGTATTACTGACACCAGTCCAGCGGTGGCAGTAATACACTGAAAAGTTGTCAACTGCCATAAAAAAGGAGAAGAATAAACTGCTGCAGCATGTAGCATGACTTTTTTAGTGTTTTAGTTTTTAACCCCATTTTCAACAGTTATCTCAGTTTATTTAGTATTAGTAAGCAGTGCCCTGCCTGAACATGCGGGTAGAGAGAGTTATTTCAACATTTCTTTTGTGTACAAGTGTTTGTTTTCACTCACCGCATGCTGCTAATGCTAACCGCTAATGCTAATGTTTTTTTAATGATTCTGATTGTTTATTTACCTTTACATTTTCTTTAAGTCTAACACAAAATTAAAGTGTTCTGGGAGCATATTTGGGGGCATATTTAGAGTCTACACTATAAAACAGGGGAAGCTCAAGTTAGGCCTTCATCATTCAAAATTCATTATTTTATTTGTACGTAAATTCTGAGAAGGTTTTATCAAGAGGCTAATATTCCTTTTCCTTTGTCACAGCACTTGCAGTCAGAGAGTTCACCTCGCCACACCAGGAGAGCAGAAAAGACCTGTTATTTTTTCCTGATTTTTGCACCAGAGCAATCTTGGACATTGGTCTGCCCTGCTGTTTAATTCTGTTTGAGTCTCTCCTCATAAGGAAGACACTAAATGGTTTTTCAAAAGCAAGTTAACAATATTAGTACCATCTGCCATTATGCACAGATTGCTAACTGGCTAGTTTCCCCTTCCACAAGCTACTGTAATTACATGAATGAGCTAACTTTACAACGCTGAAACAAGGGGAAAAGTCACGAATGCTATATGTTTTTTTGGATTTAAAGAATGATTTGTACAAATAAAACTGATTTATATCACCAGCAGACAACACTTCAGATTAAATCTCTGTAGATTAATACCAATATAAATGACAGTGCATATAAGAGCATTTCTTTTCTAACATAGTAGCGGAAGCGGAGCTTCCCTTGTAGTCTTGGTAAAGGTCATGATGTATATTGTCATGATTAATCACTCACAGTATTTTAAAACCCCAAGCAGGATACATTTTAGACCTAAATGACAAAATGTGTGTCAATCAACTCAAACCACCGAATCTACCAAAAACATCCAAGAGTATCCAGACACTCCTTATAATTAGATTAACAAATTGCTGACACAGGTATGCCCACATGGCTTGTAAAATCTCCATGTAAAAGTATTCAGGTAGCAGGGTGCTTTGAAACAGCTGCACAGTCTAAGAATGCCATGCCCAAGTGTTGGCCAGAGGGATGTAAAGTCCAACAGCCTTCATCTGTGGAGCAGGTGAGGCGCAGTCTGTGGAGTGATAGAGCCCATCCAGCTCATCCAGGGATGAGCTAGAGAGTTTGTGATCCAAATCTAATTGCCCAACATCATTACCAGACCTCTCTAATGCTCTCATGGCTGAATGCAATCAACTCTCTCAGCAATGTTCCAACACCTAGTGTAAAGTCTTTCCAGAAGACTTCCACAGAAAAGAGGGGAGACATTCCTTCTATTAACATTCCTAATTAGCAGCTCGATTTCAGAATAATAATGATAAACAAAGACCAGACAGCAGCAACAAACGACACATTCAGCAGCCTCCCCACCCCAACACACACACACACACACACACACACACACACACACACGCACACACACACACAAACACACATACACTCACTCCCACCTTGGGGCTCCGCTACATGCCATGTGTAGTTCATACACGCCTCAGGACTACATAATAAACGTTACCGCCAGTGGCCTTCATGATCAGACTTTAGCTGTAAGATGAAGCCTGTATTGTTTTTTAAACCCAGCGTAAGCTGTGTAGATGTGCTCAGGTATGCTGGTGATTTCCTTCTATTCAAAATTTACATTTGTCTTTAATGGACCAGTGTTCCTGCAGACCAGGGATCACTAACCCTTCTCTTGGAGTTCTACATGTGTAACTGCACAGTTGTTGCTTTCTTAGGGATTATGCTAAAGAAGGTTAACATTCACTCTCGCTTCTAAGCAATTCACCGATGCTCTGGTCACTTGTGTTCAGGTCCAAAATGAAGGAATTCACCACCTCTGGAAATGCAGTTACAGGGCGTCGCTGAGACATCTCTCAGAGTGTCCCAGAAGGTCTCTTGGCAGGTGGACGCACTTGAACAGTTCTTTAAGCCAGTGGTTCCCAACATGGGGTCCGGGCCGCAGGGGGTGCGCACAATTTAGTCTGCACTGAGATTACCAAAATTATCTTTGTAGGCATTAAGTTCATAAAATCCCAAACCGCTGTTTATTTTTTGTTTATGTTTGTAATTAATCTTTTCATTCTTTTTGTGTGTCTATGTGGGTTGGCAGTGGATTGAGGGGCCTGCCTTGTCTTGGACACAGGCAAGGGGGGGCTTCAAGGAAAAAAGGCTGGGAACCTTAAGCCTTAAGCTTTGCAGATCTTTTTCAATATTCAAAATAGATGGTCAGCCTATCAACTAACTAGAAGACACACAAGTTAGAGGCACACATTTTAGGATACCAGAACTGTGGTGTGGTATATTTCCACAGATCCACCTCAGTGTGTAGGCTGTCTTGTAGCCTGTACCAGAGCATGGGGTCCTACCAGTATCCAGCGCATTCTCTTCAGCATACTATCCTTCAGGATGTCATCGTTTCAGCTCCGAACCCTTCCTCTGCCACCACACACTGCCCAGTCAACCACTGCTGGTTGACTAATTCTACAGATGACCTTCCTGCACGAAAGGAACATGCCCTGAGTCTTCGAGAGACATCGGCCTATCCCGTGGTCACCTGGTGCTTTATGGAGGCTTGCAGTTTACTTTCTCCATTTTTGGAAGACTGTATGCTTCCCCTGCTCTCCCCAGGCTGGTTATTCACAGCATTTCTTGTCCCCCTCCAGCCTCAACCCCCTCAGGGTCTTTAGATCACTCTTGCCACGTCTTCAGACACTAGTGTAGCATGGTGGGGTTTATGGACCACTCGTAACAAGTAAGAATCAAAACTGACACTAGGTCACCCTTGCAAACGGAACTCCCAACAAAACACTTCCAACAACAAAACACTTTTATGGACTAAATTTGCAAATAGAGTAATAATAAATCTGTATTTTTTTTATATCAGCTAGGTAGCTTTTATTTGAGAAAAATGAAAGGAAAAATGAAAAAACAGAGCGCGATAACTAGTTGAAATATTGCAATTCAATACCTACTGTGGGAAAATGTTAACAGGAAATTGATTGATATGAAATTATTATAATTTGTCAAGGTTTGCCCCGTGAACCCATGGTGGTAAAGTAGTCCAGGGAGCAGCATCATGTCTTTACTTGGAAACTTTATTCAAAAGAAAACAAAACAGAAACAGAAACCAGGCACAACGGCCGATACAGGACTTCAGAAACTGGAAACGTGAACGTGGACGTGGAAAACAGAACTCTCACAAGCAGAAAACATAAAGTAACGTTAATGACCCGACAAGGAATGTGAAACTAAACAGAACTTAAATACAGCAACCAGACTACACAGACAACCAATGGACAGACAGAACGTGTCACCCTGAGTACTCCTCAGCTGGAACCATTTTACAGGCCAGGAGTACTCAGGGCTTCAAAATAAGAGTCCCAAAATCCCATAATTAAATAAAAACCCAGCTCCACCTGGTGGAGGCTGCCCGAACCGTGACATAATTAGAATTTTCATTTTGAAATGACTGTTTAATCTAAGATGATGTGACAAATTTGGATAATTCATAAGTTAAAATGTTCAGGAATTTTACGTGGTTGCATGAATAAATAATATTTATTTGTATTTTCTTAAGTTTTTCTATGGAAATCCATGATCGTAGGTGAGCTGGTGTGCAAAAATGTGTCTGAATAAAGACAAAATCATTTACAGGTATGTAAAGCTATCTGCAGATATTTCACAGCACTGCATGTTTACTGACATCTGCTTTAACCAAAGATTTTTCCCCAGCATGTATTGATTTGTAGTGAGATTTCTTAATCTTCTCACCCGGCTCATGAAGGTCTCTTTAATTAGCTACGGAGCTGAAAGAGGTGTGTTTAATAAGGAATAATGATAACTTCTGCATTTCTGTGACCCTCCATCGCTGGGGCTTGACAACCCTGGATTAGAAGATCACAGGGGACGAGATGAACGGGCCGCTGTGTTTGTTTCACCTGCATGGAGCTCCTGGAGAGTCCTGTGGTCAAATGTACTCCCACTGTTTGAGCACTCTGCTGAACTTTGACCAGAGATACGCAAACATTTGCTTCCTAAAAGTGCACAGGCAGCACATTTCTCGCATGTAAAAACCTGCAAACGTCTCCCTACCTCTTAGAGACAAACAGAGTGAAGATACACAAATTGCTAAGCCCCACCTTTTCTCACATACACACTCAGGCCAAAACTGTGTATTTTGTTTCCTTGTGTTTAACCAAAGAATATCTTGTGAGTTTATTCCATTGGTTGTCAGTGTGTAGTGATATTATATGAGATAAACCTTTTTGAATGCACCCAAAATGGCATTCTAAAGCATGTGAAATGTCAAAAGCTGTACATTTATTAGTAAAGGAGGTCATTTTAGTTTTAGTCTAGTCTTTGTGTCAAGCTGTCATTTTAGATTTTATTAGTCTTAGTCACGTCTAAACTCTCTTTAGTCTAGTTTCAGTGGACTAAAAGTCTGAGCATTTTAGTCTTATTTTAGTCAGAATTATCCACGAGTATTTTCGTCTAGTTTATTCAATTAAAGTATTTTAGTCTCTTTTTTTTGTAATGCAGTTCTATTTAACCCAGTTAATATAGTATATAAATACCTTGTAAAATAGACAAAATCAACATTTAGTCAAACGTATTTTAGTCAAACCTAATTCACAATTCAAACAGAGAGAGAGAAAGAGAGAGAGAAAGAGAGAGAGAGAGAGAGAAAGAGAGAGAGAAAGAGAGACAGAGAGAGAGAGAGAAAGAGAGAAAGAGAGAGAGAGAGAGAAAGAAAGGGAGAGAGAGAGAGAGAGAGAAAGAGAGAGAGAAAGAAAGTGAGAGAGAGAGAGAGAAAGAGAGAGAGAAAGAGAGAAAGAAAGCGAGAGAGAGAGAGAGAAAGAGAGAGACACGATTAAACAGGAGGAAATAAAGTCTCGTCTCGTTTTAGTCAACAAAAGAAACGAAGAGAGATTTTAGCATAGTTTTTATTTTGTAAACAACATTAAGTTTCGTTCTTATTCGTCAACAATATTCCATTATATATTCCATTATATTTATGGTCACATGACCAGCATTGCGTCTGGTCTCATTTTTGTGACTATATTTAGCCTGAAAAGCAGCAATCTTTACTAAAAAAATACACCGTGTCACTATTGTTGGCAGGGTCTGCTTCTATAATGTATGGAGAGTATGTCCTCTGTCCTCTTTAACTCCAAACAGGCAGGACTTTAATGGTGTTTACTTCAAAAGACCTGAGATGGCCATTAAACCATTTTTTGTGTGGATTTTAGCATAGTTTTTGAATCCTTGTCGTACTGAAAGATTCGACAATCAGCTTTTTGGCAGAGTCAGACAGATTTCCCTTTAAAATTCCTTGCTATTTTGAGAAGTCCATAATGTTGTGTATCCCAAACAGCTTGTCTGGCTATATTTAACAATGGTGACACCCTCCTTATATTTGTCTGATCCAGCCAAAGAACCTGGTTCCTGTCAAAGTTCCAATAATGTCTAGAAACCTCAGGCACTTACAGCTTTGGTTGATGACAGTTAAGGCTATCTTCTTGCATGTCTCCTAAATAGTTTGCTGGCATAGATGAGGTCTTTACTTCTAGTTTTGATTTGGTGACTCCAAAACATTCTCTTCTTCTGCTAACTTTCCAACAGTGGATTATTTGGATTCCTTTGAGCAATGTATGCCTCCCTGTTGTGTGTGGATGTAAAATAAAGTGTTTTCTTCCAGACAGGCTCACTACAGCTCTGATTACAGCTTTGTTCTCAAATGTAATTAAGTGTTTGGCTAAGCAAGTGCATGGCTAAGGCTGTTGAGTATCAAAAACTATTGAATGTCAGCATTTTAAACCAGTCTAACACCAATAAACTGCTGAATGCATTTTTCCTTGATATTCCCCAAAATAAATGTTAAAACATTTTGCTGTGAGATATACACCTGACCCATACAGGTGGGGTCCATACAGTTTTGGGTCCATTTAGTACGCTGCTTAGTATGTACAATATATAGTATACTGTATTTATATATTGTATGGTTTGCTTTCCAAAAGCCGCTTTCTTGAGGAACAGTTCTCCAGGCTTCCTGAAGGACTTCCAAAAACTCTTATTTCCAGTCCAGTCCCTGAACCGGACCAGTTTCAGAGGAATGTTTCTGTTGGTTAAGACACACAGTGACCTACGTA
>JBBJLR010111604.1:0-21660 GCA_037577145.1 Brachypetersius gabonensis | reverse complement strand
ACAGCTGAAAGTGATTAACAATGCCCTCAGCTGCTTAACCAACCAGAACATTATCAGACAGGTTTAATTGATTTCATTCCAGGCCCAATAAAAAAAGTGTTCCTTTAATTTTTGTGAGCAGTGTATATTCAGGTAAGTTCATGCCAGCACACTGAAGGTGAAGACTTTTAGCAGTTTTACAAGTGAGGGGTTTATGGCAATCAACACACATTTTCAGTTTATTTGCACTTTTTAGTAATGTGACGTTATTTTATTGATTTGTTTTATTTATTTATTGATTTATTGTATTTATTTTATTTAAAATTATGTGTGTTCTAAGTTCTAACATGTTTGGTTGGCAAATATTTGGTTGTAAGTTCAAAAAGTATTCTGTGTCTGGAATGGATGTACAGTATTCTTGAGTCTATAAGGTAACAATAATATAATAATAAGACAATAACAACCTTGTTTGAATTATGAAATAGCTTTGACTAAAAGAATTTTGATTTTGTCTGTTATTAGTTACTTATACTACATTAACTGGGTTAAATAGAACTGCATTACTAATTCATTGACTAAAACTAGTCATAATTCTGACTAAATAAGACTAAAATGCTCAGACTTTTGGTCGACTCAAACTTGACTAGACTAAAAAGAGTATGGACATGACTAAGAGTAATAAAAAATGAAATGACAGCTTGACGCAAAGACTAGACTAAAACTAAAATTAAGACAGGCTGCCAAAAAGCAACACTAGTCCTAAACCACATCAACATTTCAGCACCCTAATGAGGCTGTGTGGGTTGTATGTCTAAATATGCCTCAGAAAAGGAAAAGATGGAGATGTTTTTTTCTGCATCACTGCAGTGATGTTAATTCAAGGCAATAAGGCACAGAGGCTTGACCTGAGAATGCATGAGTTCACTCAGGACAAAAAACAAATATTGCCCTCGTCTGTGCAATCCAGTGTGAACTGCATGGACAAACCACTCCACCCGCTTTCTTTCATTGCCCACACTGAGTGGCACTGAGCTCTATTAATAGTCGTTCCCCTTTCTGCATCAGGCTATTTCCGGATCCGCTCACCGCCGGCTCTTCTTCTGGCTGACAATAACTTCAGCTCTCTTTATTTTTAACACTCAGTTCATGGAGGGAGAGAGGAACACACGCAGGGCAGAGTGCAGAAAGAAAGATAAAGCGCACTAAGACAGATAGGCATTTGATGAGTCAGCTGAAAGTCGGCACCCCCTCGTTATAGGGATCAATAGTGAGACTGAAGCCAAATGGAGTTCCCATGGATCCTAGGAGCTGACACAAGCTCTGGTCACTGGTTTACTCTTGTCACATATCACAAAATGAAAACTGTCCTCAGTTTGAATGGACACCAATGGAAATGCTTAAAGGGGACATATTATGCAATACTCACTTCTTTTAAAAACAAGTTATAAAAGGTCTATGGGCTACAAAACATGTTCATGAAGCTTTTTGCACAAAATCACTCACATAAAGAGATTTAGCTTTATTCTGTCCCTATCATGCAAAAAGGCTATTGCTGGCCACGCCCCACCCATCACATGCTTACGAAACAAAACAAACAAGCTAGTTTATATTTAACTGTGATAGAAACACAAAAGCCATTATTTGAAAGTATTTACATTTCCCTCATCTGCTGACTTGTCACGGACAGTAGGAACAGATCCCCCACGACGCTGAAGATAGCTCCTTATTCACAGCTCCTTATTGGAATTTATAGAAGTATTCAAGGTGGAACGAAATCAATTCTTGCTGGGACATGGCCATCGAAAATGAAATGTAAGCAACGCAGTTCTTTGATTTTCTTTGTTTGGGAGAAAGTGCAGGACTTGTGCTGTTCTTTGCCGCAACAAAACACAACATTTCATGAGTGACTTACCTTTGCCTGTAGCCATAGCACTCGGCATATTCGTGCCCGTAAAACTAGCAGACAAAAAGGCAGATCTTCAACTAATCTAGTGGGTGGGGTCTCGATAGATAAGGGGTGGTACTATGTAAATTGGGATAGTGGGACTTTACACTGGGCCAAATGGCTCATTTTGAAACTGTAAATAATAAAGCTGGTGAGATCTCTTTATGTAAGAGCTCTCACCAGCTTTATTATATTTGCCAAGATCTTCATGAATGTGATTTGTGTAGCCTGTGGACCTTTTATAACTAAAGTGGCCGCCGGACGCAAGACGCCTGAGCACTGCAGTTCTAGTTACTGTCACTTCCCCAAAGGTTTTCTTAGTATCTGGGGTATTTAGACAGAGCCTGTGATCACTACACTGGTAATGAATCTTTTTTTAAATTATGGGAGCCTGTATGATGCCATTTCAATGGATGGATTTAAAAAATGATTCGTTTTTGAAGATCCTACAGACAATGAAGGGCTCTTAGAAGAATAATGCATATGCAAAATCATAGTAACACAAATTTCCATTTACCCCAGACAAAATCAACCAAGAAAGGCCTGCTTAGTGTCCAAATGTTGCTTCTTTAGTTTGGAATAGCAGCTGAGAGGCAACTGTTGCTATCAAACAATAGAACTCAGACAAACCAATACACCACCAAAGCTTTTCTCAGATCACATCCAGACCTTCATTAAGGCTGTGGATACATTTTAGAATGGATACAATATGATTTAGGTCTCGTCTACATGGACGTCTGAATCAGGCGTTTTTTGGGCGTTCATGGTGCCAGGCAGTGATGGGAATAATGGCGCTATAAGTAACCGGCGTTACTAACGGCGATACTTTTTTTTAGTAACGAGTAATCTAACGAATTCCCCGTTACAACGCCGTTACCGTTACTGATAAATAGTGTTGATTAGTGTACAATGTTTTATATTTATTTTATAGTTGTTTTAAATTAGATTTTTTTTAAGTAACGCAGTAGTTACTTTGCCTGGTAATTTGTTACTTTTATAATGATGTAACTCAGTTAATAACTCAGTTACTATTTTTGAGAAGTAACTAGTAACTGTAACTAATTGCTTTTTTAAAGAAACGTGCCCAACACTGGTGCCAGGTGAGCTCAGACAGACCGGCGACTATTTTTCTGCTCAGTGGAGTAAGTCGAAGCCATACAGGTGTTCAGCACCGGCGCTCCATCGGTTGCACGTTCAGGTGGTGGCAAAAAAACTTCTAGGCATCAATTTCTGCCGAAATTCTGAAGAACGTAAAGAAAACGCTGCTATTGCATTTACATGACGTTCGGTGGACATCCTGGAGGAAGTGTTTTGGGAAGTGTTCTGGGAACTGCAACAATTATTTGTTGAGTGACGTGTAATGTGCTCTAATATCAGTCAGGATCAGAATCAAAAGTAGAAACTGACATGCGAGTGTAGTTAATAAACTTCTGCAGGCTGGAGTTACACAGCATCAGATGAACGGCAGTGTAACACCTCACTTAAGTCAATCAAGCACAGATACAAAATGCAACAAAAACGCCTGCGTCCTTCAGAGCACATTCATTAATCCAAGATTCGAACGCCCGCATGTGTCATGATGAGATGTGAGAAGGGAAAGGGGAGGACGCCAAGAGATTATGTACAGGGGAACAGAGTTTAATAATAACATAAGCAACACAACACTGAACAGTAAACCAAAATCCCCGACTCAAACATAAACAACAGATACCATAAACACAAAGACACAGCTACAAACAGCAAGGCCCGTGCTCCTCTGGGAAAACAAAAACAGAAAACAAAACCAGATAACAGGGCTGAACCTTCCTTTCAAACAGGAGAAGCATGAGCCTGCAAAACAGAAAAGAAAAACAAGCAATCATGAACATACAGGAGATAAACGAGAACAGGAAAACAGCCACACTCTAACATACACCAAAGTAAGACAATTACAGACTCACAGGACAGGGGTTTAAATAAGGAAACCTAAACAAGACACAGATGAAACTAATGAATAAGGGCCGTGATACAGACGGAACATGGAGACTAGAAAGGGAACAAGGGGTGAAAGGGAGGAAGGGAGGAAAGGAGGTGGATTGGGTTACGAGAAAGCACGGAAATGAATACTCAAGAGATGGGGAACGGAATCTGCGAGAAGAGAAGGAGGTGGCCGTTACAGTACCCCCCTCTCTAGGCCCAATCCCCTCCTGGGGATTCTCGGGAACACGTCGCCGCCCGATGGGCCGCGGGAACGATGGCTGACGGGGAGGAAGACCCCGGGGACACGGAGCCAGGCGATCCAGATGCGCAAGATGGAATTCATCCACCAGCTCGTAGCTGAGGATGTCACGAGTCGGGACCCAGCTCCTCTCCTCGGGAACGTACCCCTCCCACTCTGTGGGCGGGAGCACCGTCTATGTCCAGGGCCTCGGGGGTTGTGACAGCCACTTCGCCCTTGTGCAGGGGACCGGGATGGACAGACCTGAGGAGAAAAACATGAAACACAGGGTGAATTTTCATATCTGGGGGCAGCCGAAGCTTGAAAGAAACGGGATTAACTTGTTTCAAAACCAAAAAGGGACCAGAAAAACGAGGGGACAACATAGAACAGGGGTACTTAAGGTGGAGATCTTTGGTCGAGAGCCAAACTCTCCCACCCTCCTTGATAGGAGGCACCTCCCTCCACCGACGATCGGCACGGTCTTTAAACCGATGAACCGCTTGCTGTATGGTGTACCGCTTGCTCGAGTGCCTCCATCATTTCCTCGTCTAGGTCCCACTGAATAGGCGCTGCGAAAAACCGGGGTGGTAGTATGGGCTCAGGATCCCCAGCATCTTTTACAGCCCCGAATTGCTATGACAGGGCATCAGCTGTACCATTCAGCTTACCTGGACGATACGAGATCTGGAATCTGGCAAAGAATAATGCCCATCATGCCTGTCAGGGACTCTTAGCTTTTCTGACGTGCTCCAGGTTGCGGTGATCGGTGAGGACCACGAAAGGTTGCAGAGCTCCTTCTAATAGATGGCACCACTCCTCCAACGCCTCCTTTACAGCAAGTAGCTTGCGATTACCGACGTCGTAATTCCTCTCCGTCTCCGTCAGTTTCCTGGAGAAAAAAGCACAGGGGTGTAATTTCCTGGGGTAAACCGTACTGTTGTGATAGGACTGCCCCTAACCCCACATCCGAGGAATCTACTTCCACTGTATACTGCCTCTCTGGGTCAGGCATCCGCAAAACAGGGGCGTAGGTGAAAACCTTCTTTAACTTAGAGAAGGCTGGTTAAACGTGATTGCTTTAGGTGAACCTCGGAGGAGAGATGTCAAAGGGGCAGCCACTGTGCTATAGTTTTTAATAAAGCGTCTGTAGTAATTCGCAAACTCCAGGAACCGTTGCACGTCTTTGACTGTTGCGGGCTCTGGCCACTCAGATACAGCATGTACCTTAGCCTCCTCCATGGCGACCCCCTCCTGACTGATGCGGTGACCCGAGAAATGTGACTTCCTTTTTATGGAATTCACACTTCTCTGCCTTCACATACAACCCATGCGCTAATAGGCAGGTGAGGACCTTTCCACATGTTCCTCGATTGTGAAGCCAGGGGATACCTAAAATGATTTGTTGGTGAGAATGGGGCAGGACAACAAAAGTGATAACCTCTGTGTGTGTGTCCTGGACAGTGAGGGAAATGGGAACAGTGATGGAACTAAGTGGGGCGTTGCTGACTGGGCGACCATCAAGGGCATGGACCGTGACAGGTTTGGACAACTGGTGGGTAGGAATGTGCAAGGAGGCTACTAGGGACTGTGAAGTTAAATTGCCAGCCGACCCCGAATCTACGAGGGCACAAACGGAGGAAACAGAATTAAAACCACACAATGAAACAGGGACAACAAACTGATTTGATAACTGAAAGTCCGTGACCTGAGTCGGGGGAGATGAAGAGGGCCATAGAGGGCACTGAAGACGCCAGTGCCCCGCTTGTCCACAGTAAAGGCATACCCCTGCCTGCTGTCGTTTCTGCCGTTGTTCCAGACAAGACACCCACAGTTGCATGGGCTCTGGGGCAGGCTCTCCGGAAGCTGGGGCAAAAGAGGCAGATGGTAACCGACGAGGCTGTGGGCTCTGACGAGGCGGCGGTGAGGAGCGGTAAGCTGGCCTCAACCCTTCTGCCTTCTCTCTCAGATGAAGGTCCAACGAGATAGCCAGCTTTATAACCTCCTCCAGGCTGAGGTCTGCGTCACAACAGGCGAGCTCTGTCTTTACCTCCGGGTTTAATCCTTCCCGGAAAGGGGTGAGGAGGGCCTTCTCGTTCCATCCGCTGTCTGCGGCCAGAATACGGAAGTCGAGGGCGAAATCGTAGACGGTGCCCGAGCCTTGTCTCAGCCGTAGGAGCCTGGTGCCACTCTTTTGCCCCTGCCCTGGGTGGTCGAAGACCGTCTGGAACTGCTGGATGAAGGTGGCATAGTTAGTGGTGCTGACGCCACCTCCTCTCCAGACGGCTGCTGCCCAGTCCTGAGCCTGCCCTGTCAGCCTCTGGATGACCGTCGAAATCCGCTGCACATCAGTCCAGGATTCTCTGCAAAGTACAAAACACAGGCTAAAATAAAGTTTATACACCCATTCAGAGCTCCTGCATACCGCTCAGGTAGTGAGGAGTGGTGTGTGATTCCTGGTAGGGGTCTCTCTGGTGGAGAAACAGGTGCAGGAGGAGCAACAGGCTCACAAAGATGTCCAAGGATCTCCTGCACTGCCTGGGCGAGAAACTCCAGCTTTCAACAGTGTTCCTGCAACTGGTGTTGGATGGGGGGTGTCTGGTCTGCAGTACCGTATAGGCGTCCACGGGTGGAGATAGGAGTCTGTATTCTGTCAGGGAAAGGGGAGGACGCCAAGAGATTATGTACAGGGTAACAGAGTTTAATAATAACGTAAGCAACACAACACTGAACAGTAAACCAAAATCCCTGACTCAAACGTAAACAACAGATACCATAAACACAAAGACACGGCTACAAACAGCAAGGCCCGTGCTCCTCTGGGAAAACAAAAACAGAAAACAAAACCAGATAACAGGGCTGAACCTTCCTTTCAAACAGGAGAAGCACGAGCCTGCAAAAGAACTGAGCCCTTTAATTAAAGTAAGCCACTTTGACAAGTCTGTATGACCTAATTAAAGTTCTAACTGCAGTTTAAGCCGGTTGAGAGACGTGTTGGTCATGTGTTTTTATAGAAACATTTTGGTCTGTTTGGATGAATATTGAGCTCTTTATTAGTTAGTATCATTAGCCATGCAACCAAACTAAAGAGACAAAATTTCGACACAGCCATGTCTTTGATGATCGACTACATGATTCTAAATTATTTTTCAGATTTCAAATAACGGTTGTTAAGGGAACTGAAAATTTCATCTCTTCACTCAAAGGACCTTTGTGGTGAGAATTAATGACCACAAATTCCAGTTCTATAGATTTACAGCTTCATCTAATGGAATTCAGCGGTCGGTCTTTGGATTGTTTTAAATCAGTATGTTTTACTTTTATGTTTACTGCATTTAGAGTGTTAACGTTTGTTTATTGTAACCATAAAGAAGAAAATGTTACATAAATACGAATTTTATCATGAAACAGGGTTGCACGTGTCTGGTTCTGGAGGCTTAGTGTTGAATATAATTTGTTAGGTTTGTTACTCTAAATACAGGAATTACCAAATGAGTTAAACCAAGTGTGTTTGAGCAGAGAAATCATCAAAGGTTACCTGGACACTGACTCACCAGGACTTTGCACCCCTGAGTTTGCACCCCTGTTTTAAAACATGATAAAATGTGGCCTGCTCATGAACCCAGCTGAAACATTCTACAGGAAGTCCTACCAATTAAATGGCAGGCTCAGACAATGCTGTCTATTTTCAGCATGTTTGAACTTTTGGACAGCCCACAATCTCTGTGACCTGTCATTTAAGTAGTGGCTAAATTAAAATCTTTGGTACAGACTGCCCAGCACTTCATTACAGAGGTGCTTAATCTATTGTTGTGACTGTCTGCTACCGTGTGTTTAGCAATAATGGGTATGATTAGATGATATTACATAAAACAATAGTATGTCTGCTTGAATTTGATGATGCCCCAGTGTTTATATCAGTCAAATCTAATCTTTTTGTGTTGTATTCGACATTGTGACATGATGAGCATAACAAGGAGGCAATAAATGTCTTGTGAGAAAAATGTGACATGCTTAGATAAATGAACATTATGGATGATCTGCCGTTTCTGGAAAAAATAGCTTCTTTAGTTTCTCTAAAGGAAACCTCCTACCAGCATTGTAACTCGGCAAGTGACTGTAGTAAAGATAAAAGACAAAAGAAGCAAGTAAGAACAAGGCAAATAGATTGATGATTGTCGTCTTCATGAACACATCCGTGCTCCAACACTACAGTGCTACGCCAAACACACTAGTGCTACTACATACTCCAATTTCCAGAGATTTCCTCGTTGGGACAAGATACACTTGTGAACACTTCCAGCTGTCCCTCAGAAAATTCAGAGATGTAACTTCACGCACCTCATTGATTTTTTTTTGGTCATGGTTAGAATGGCTAGTTCGATCAGTACTTTAGTTTATTTTTGACAGAATTATACTCTTAAAGTAACATTAAAAATAAGAGTCCTCCAAAATTATACTTTACTTGCACATATTTTAATTGGTTTACAAAGTTTTCTTTATAAGGGTTCTGTTACTCTCACAATGTAAAGAAATGATGTACTTTTGCAGTAGAAACACCATGACATTGCACAAAAATGCTACATTCTTAGACATACAGAGCTTCTGTTGGAGTTTCCAGTCATTAGCTGTGGTTTACAAAAGATATTGGGAAAGTGACCGCTACTTTGCAATCTTGAGCAGCTCTCATTATTACAATTACAGGGGTGGAGTTTCTCAGCATTGCTTGTGGTTTTGTTAGTTTTTGTGGTACTTTTATTGTACCTGAAGATTTCAGGGCAGCTTTTTAATTTGTTTTGTTGTTGCTCCCATGGTGCAGAGTAAAAAAGTTAACTAAGTTCTAGTAGTAGCTCAGTAAACCTTTTAGTAGCAAAATGGAACAAAAATCTGTTTCACATTTTGTTAAATTATTATCTGAAGTTCTGTGAAAAATTTCATGGTAGCCCAGAAACTTTAAGCAAAAAATGGTCATAGTGTGGACTTGGAAAGATAAGATGATGCACAAGTGCATGATGCTTTCTAAACTTTAATGAAGCAAAACTATAAACAGTCACAAGATTCAAATAGAAGACTAGTTGAGCTGGGCATAAACAAACTGAAAGACACACATATACATGCACAAACTCACACAAAGCATAACTAGGGACAGACTCTGGGAATAAGGGTTGAACTTAAATACTGCAGAGATTACAAAACACTTGCAGGGGATGCAGAAATTAACGATGAAAAACAAATCTGGTTCAATAATCTTAGCAAACTGGAGTGTAGGTGTGGCTTGGACTGATATGACAAAAACAAAATCTTATTTAACAGTTATTGGGAGTACATTATTAGAATACAGAAATGAAGTGCACTGTATAGACACTTTACTGGGGCAGGATTACCCAACACTTTGATAACATTGCATTTAAATTAGGGCTTAACTTTACATTTAAATTTTAAAAAGATTTAATCTCTTGTTTGCCATAGTATGTTTACGTCTGTCCTAAATACTCTTATCAAAATAGGAGTAGACGAATATGTTTGCTTTGTGTAGATTTATGTTTGTTAATGACAGTCAATACTAATCACGATTAATAACATGGTTTTCTGTGTTTTTAATTCATTAATTCAAAACTAGTGTATTGCGCTAAATGAGCGAAAGTAGAATAACACTTTAAACAAACACTTTGAACAATAAGGGGCTTTTAACAGCAGTGTTCCCTTTAACACAGTCACACTGTTACAGTTCAAATATTTCTGTAAATCTCAACTTAAACATTAATGTAATAAAATCAAATATAAAACCAAAGCTATTTTCCACTGTTGGGCATTCATGTTTTATCTAGCTTGTTATAGGAAAACAAGTTCTCCTCCGAGTCCAGAGCATGGAGGGCGGAACCATTGTAGCAGCTGCAAAGAGGGACCAGCTCCATATGAAAGTCTCTGTATCTGAATGCAGTGTTATTGAAGTCACATTTGGAGTGGTCAGGGGTCTTATATAGACAAAAGTAATGGGAGCTCTGTAAGTGTCGGCTGGTTTTCGCGGGGGTCAGACGCCCCATTAATTTTGTCCATATTAAACAGCTTAACACTCGCATTACTTCGGGGAAAGTACTGAACTTTCAAAATAAAATGATTTTTAAAAACCTGTGTTAACACACGATAAAATAACTGTGTTAATGCGATAATTATGCGGTAACTTTCCTAATTTAAATACATTGACTTTAATATGGAGTTGGTCCCTCTTAGCAGCTATAACAGCTCCCACTCTTCTTGGATGGCTTTCCCCAAGATTTTGCAGTTTCTGTGGGAATTTGTGCCCACTTAATAAAAAAAAAAGAGACACAGTCATTCCAAGCGCATTAACTCTTTTAAAACCACCACAGTGTCAAAAACGGACTGAAGACCTAAATAAACAAACCCAGAGGTTCCTGCTAAAGCCTGAATAGACTGATAAATCACTGTCATGAGGTATTTATTGATTTCAGTGATAATGAGCTCTTCTGAGGGATGATTGAACTGTTTTCTCAGTATTGGATGTGTTTTCAAGTGATACACTTATTTAGCGTATAGATATAGCATTTATGTGGGTCCTAAATTCACTTTTGCTGAGCTCATGAGACACATGGCAGAACTGCTCAGGTGACTGAAGTGCTGCAGCAGAAATTTACATGGACAAACAAGACATTGGAACTTTACAGTCATGCTAAGCTAAAGTAACTGCAGAAAATCCTGTAATGCAATGTTCATATGATTGTGGAACAGGACACTGTTTGAAAAAACAGCATACTTGTTCTCTGTTGACCAGTATGCATGAATATTACTTCATTTGCTTTCAGAATCTAGCTAGACTGATTTACTGTCTTTGCCTTTATCTTGTATTTTTTTACTATAAGGTGTCCCCCTTATGGGGCAGCTGGTGGCCTAGTGGTTAGGGAGTTGCCCCTGCAATCAGAAGGTTGTGGGTTTTAATCCCGGGACTACTGGTGGCACCACTGAGGTACCCTTGAGCATGATACTGTTCTCGCACACTGCTCTCCGAGTGCCCCCCTGTTGGTGGCAGCTCAGTACTTCACATGGTGAATGGTTTAAATGCAGGGGGAAAAATCAGTGTTCATGCTGTGATGTGTTCACTCGTGACTATAAGGGGCCGTTTTACTTTATAATTACATATGATCACACTACAGCATACCACAGCATGAACAATGAGAAATTCTTCTCTGCGTCTAACCCATTTACCCAAGGAGCAGGGGGGGCATTACCTTTTCCTCAAGGATACCTGAGTCATTCCGTAATTAGGGGTACATTTCAGCATATCCAAAACCAGAAAAATTTTTTATTCTTTTTTAAAAAATTATCTTGATGGCTTCGTAGTATACACCTTTAATGTGTTAAAATCATAATTTGCCAAGCTTAATCTCTAATGAATATTTAAATATATTTGTGAAAATAATTATCGGACATATATTTTGCCAACTGTGTTACGGACAAATGTTTGGTGAGAGAAAACATGTATTAGGTACTACAGATTTGATAACAGGGTTGTGAGGTTGTGTGTTTTAAATAATTGGATGATATGAATTTTGAGCTTTATAGTGTTGATTCTGTGGGATACTAACATGAAGGATGGATCAGTCCACTTAACCCTGAATTTTGAAATATTTACCATATTTACCTTTATTCAATGTATTTATCCAAAGAGAGAGACACAGTGTTGTTTGTTACATTTTATTAGAATATTTTAAACATTTCTGACAAAAATAACACATGTAATACAGTTGACTGGCAAAGTAACATGGCTGACAGGATGCCTGCTTCGGAGATAAGCAGTTGTTCCCTTAACAAAAAAAATTAAATTTGATTTTCACATTATTTTATTCTCAATAAAGAACAACCACAAATGTTTACAATGTAGTGAAATGGATGGACAACAACAAAAACAAGGATGTCCTATCATTAAGTTAATTAACTGAATCTCCAACACTGTAACAGTGCCACTCATCTTAATACTATGTAGGCTAAGTATAATTTCAAACCATGTTATCATCAAAATAATCACTATTCCATGAATTTAGATAAAAGTTTTTTGCCTCTTATGTAAATCATGTTGTTAAGCAAGTCATCAGTAATTAATATGTCATATAAGTGTAATAAGAAAATATGTGTAATAACAAAAAATCATGATTTGTTTCACAAACAATCAATATAAGCATAAATTAGGAGAATAAATTACCCAAAGTTACAGATACTGGGTATCACGGTTGACAGGTAACATGGTTGGCATTTCGGCCATTTTTGGGGCCTTGTGCTAACTGCAGACTTCTCATCCTTCACTACAAGACCTTGATCAACTCGTATTTTTGTACACTTTCTCCATATTTGTAAATACAGCAACTATAGAGATTTCACAAGAATATTTTGGTAACACAGCTGATGGTTAATTAACCCGCTCTATGCGCACACACTAATATTGAGAAAATATTGAAGAGGAGGAGTAGAGATTTACCATTGTGTCTTCAGGTTTCCCTCCAAAAAGACAGTGACATCACATGATGTTGGACGTTGGACTTTGGAGTAAACCATTGTTTAGTTATTGGCAGGGGGGTCAAGTTGACATTACTTCTTGGACACTCACAAAATAAATGATTTAATGTGCATTAAAATAAAAACACTTTTAGAAAACACATTTCTCATGCTTTTTAATTTTTTTTTTGAACAAATTGTGTGCAAGAAAATATCTATTTTTTAGTTGTTTTGAAGCACCAACTTTATATTTAGCAAACCGAACATCCCAAAAACAGCACATTTCAATACAAAATGTTTTTTTTTGTTTTTAACAAAAATGAATAATGGGATCTGTTGGATTTTCATATAAAATGAAAGGGAAATGTTCCCTAAAAATTTGTAATTTATATTAAATAAACTTTTAACAATCAATTTATAGTTGATACTCTTGTTGCTTTTTTGTGGCAATAAATATATTTTTCTGGATATTTTCACACAATGGGATCCGTTCACCTCACTGCGGTGTCCCAATACTTTTGACCCACGACCTTCCAAATTGCAAATATTGGCGAGGGTTTGCACTCAGACACTTCAAAATCCATAGTTTGCTTGATCTCCAGGAGATCTTTTCAAAGTATATTAGCCCGTGTAGATCAGGTTTTATTATCCGAAAACCGTTCACGTCGCCGTGGTGTCCCAATACTTTTGGTCCGCTTCCGAGTTGCCTATTTTTTTTTTTTTACCAAAACACAACAAAACGTTTTTTCACTATACGTGGGTGCTCTTGGAACGTAAAGCGGGGGATTACTGTAATTAGAAATGCAGTGATATTAGTGTATAATACAGCATAAACAGATTAAGGTAAGAGAGACATCACTGACAGTAAATTTAGACAATCTCATTTTAATATAATTTAATAAAGCATCAACTGAAAAGATCCTTAGGAAATGGAAAGTGGCCCTTTTGCAGCAGTGCTCTAATAAATGCTTCTAATTTGAATGTGGACCACACATTATTGGAAATGGATGTGTAAAAGCAATAAAAAGGTGACCTCAACAACAAGAAAGTGCAAAGATAAATGACATCTTTGCACAGCACTTGGACAATGTGAAGTATTTTCCTCTCATGCAATTAAGAAATTTTCTATGCTCAGCATTTTTCCCTCCGTTGCGCATTGGACAGCAGCAGAAATGCATCTGTGCTCCTCTGCCTAGTTTTTTTTCTCCAATGTTTAGCACCAATCAAAACAAAATCCACATGTGAGCTCCACTTTTACCGCGCCTTCACTCTGGAAACTCGATTTCTTGTTGGATCTGGGGTGCAGACTTTAAAAAATAATGTAGACTCACAAATGAAGTTTCACAAAAAAGTGAATCACAAATAGCTCCTGAAAACCCCTTTGATGTAGGGGAACCTGACATGCAACATGTGGAGGTTCACTTGTTTACAGTTTGATGTATTAGAATGTTCTTTAAAGAACCAGATGTGGTTTTTTTTAGCATCACTCCAGAGAACCTCTTTTGTCCTCACTATTTTGAGGAACATAGATGACCTGTCCATTGAACTGTGGTTGTGCTGACACCTGCAAATTCTCCAAACTTAGGAATCTCTACTCTGGTGATTAGGGCCCTGCCCTTGTGATCAGAAGGTCGTGGGTTCGATTCTCAGGACGGCTAATTGCACCACTGAGTTACCCTTGAATTAGGTACAGTCCCCACACCCTGCTTCCCAGATCTGGCATCACTGGTTGCCTAGTGCTCCACTTGGTGAATGGGTTAAATGCAGAGAAGAATTTTACACTGTGGTTTTACACTATAAGGAGCCACTTTACGTCACTTTATTTCACTTGAACCTCCACTGAAGGCAGGCTGTGGTGGAGAAGGGGGTGGAAAATGCAGCTCTACTGCACAACCACTCTTCTCTGGAGTTTTACTACAAGCAGGCTGAATGCCTCGGAGGAGGGACTGAGCGCGTGCTCGGGGGGTTGGGGGGCGTGGAGATGGGTTGGTTGGTTGGTTGGTTGGTGGGTGGGTGGGTGGGTGGAGGGGTGTTGACCCGGAGGAGTGTTCAGCACCGTGGACAGCGCCACCACTTACTCAGTATCTGCTCGCTCGCGTCGATGGAGGAGGGTCCGTTTGGAGAAGGCGTCTCGCGCGGTTCCCGGCACGCGTCCCGGACCTGAGTGGGAGCAGTTTCTGGGTTAAACGCGGAGCCTGAAGGGAAGGATGCCCGAGCGAGGATGTGCTCCAGCCGCAAGATCATCTGCAGCCTGCTGGTGCTGTCGGTGCTGGAGATGGGGCTCGGCGTGTCCAGCATCGCGCTCGGCGCCGTGGGCATCATCAGGGCGCACGCGGACCACAAAACGCAGCAAGGCGACGCGTCCCCGGTGTGGAGCGGGGTGTGTGTACGTCTCACTTTAATTTGTGTTTTGTGAACTGCTAGTGTTTTTTGTTAACTACACACTTTTTGTGACGTCACTACTTCCACACAGCAAATGCTGTTTTGAGTGTGTGAGGAAAACTCCTCGCCAGTGGGCTGTTTAACCTCTCTTCTTCACACCTGGCACTGTACACTAACACCAACATTAATACTGCCATCAGGCACTTCTTCTCACTCTCTTTAGACTGGGCTCTAATGTTGGTCGTTTGTTTTCCCTGGTTAATGTGAATGCTTTAGTCCTTCCAACCTCCTCCATTCATTATTAATTATGACACGTACGCATGCCACTGCTTGGCTCATAGGTGACATTTTATTTTGTGACTGTATTATCCAGTGTAGACCTTGGGAGAATCGTCCCCCACCATTTGGTTCCTCTTGTTTCTGTTGCGAGGAAATTTTTCCTTGCCACTGTCACCACTCACTTGGACTGTGGGAGACTTGGACCAGAATTTCTGTAGAGCTGCTTTGAACCAATCAAACTGAATTTTTTGAACATGCTGTTATTTTCCATCATTGTAATAAATTAGGTCTTCGGTTTTTGTTTGGTTGTTTTTTAATTTTTTTTTTTTTGCATATTTAAATAGTAATATAGATACAAAAGTTTAAATTTATATATATAAGGAAATTGCGGATCTTAATACGAAGTTTGTTCCCCTTTTGGTGCAGCAACAGTCTCTGCTCTTCTGGTTTTGTAGTAGATGTTCAAACATTGCTGTGAGAAGGTGATTGCGTTCAGATAGCATTAGTGAGGAGCGGGCTAGTGTGGTGAATCACAAACCCCACTCCAGCTCATCCCATGGGTACTGGATGGAGCTCCACTGCTCCGCAGCCCAGCACTGGTAGGTGTTATAACCCTGTAGCTGACCCTTGAGATTGGGCTTAGAATGCTCCAGAGCATCTCATTCTGTGGGGAATCCTTTTCTGTGTGAGCACAATGGAACTTCTGAGTCTTATAGTAGAGGGACGTCTGGAGACCCTCCAATACAGAACAAACCTCCGTTTTCTAAATCATCTAAAATTGCGTTGCATACACATTTGTTGCAATGAACTGAGCAGGTTGTGAGTATTTGTCTTCTTGCACTGCAGAGGAAATTGCCTCATTATTTCGTAGAGCTGTCTTCGGTTTACTGTGGGCTGATGCGTATTTATGTACTGGATACAGACACTCTGGGTGACCAAAGCAAACTGGAGACTGAACCCTGATGTGCAGTCAAAGTCATTTTAGTGTCTTTAGTCAAAAGCTGTGGAGCTCTTGGGTTTGTTTGTCAGATATGTTCAATAATGCAAGCGTTTTAGTGGTTGATTTCCAAATGTTACATAATGTGAGCTCACCAGACAAAAATGAATGCATCATACATTTCCTAATACTTGGTTATGTGCTCCCTTGCCTTATTAACAGCATTAATCCTGTCAGGTGTCTTGAGATTACTGTCCACATTAGCCCACTTTGCCACAAACTGGTTGCATATTTCAGACAGAGTGTGTGGCCATGTCACCTGCTGTCCCACATCAAAGTCTGTGGACTTTGCTGGTCATTTAAAGTGTCCCAGTGTTCCATCAGGCATATTACACAGTCCCACAAAAACACCTTGCAGTTACAATCCTGGAACGTAGGAGTGTCCGTGTTGTGTTCTGCCTGGACAGGAAGCACAAAGCAAGAAGATGACTGAGTTAAAATGGACAAGAACTCTCTGAAGACACCGGTTCTGTTGTTAAAGGAGTGGTTCCATTCAATTTTCCATTGAACAAAGGGCTAATTATGCTTACAAACACTAGAAATCAATACTCATCCACATCTTTTCTGTAAATGCATACAAGAAACTTCTTTTAACCCACCTAAACTGTTTCCAGCTCTTCTTTAAGATGGCACAGTTCTGTCAGAGAGGTTTAGGACACAGTACGACTTGAGCTATACTGTGAGAGCCATAGTTTCCTCTAGACTGGGGACAGTCATTTTAAAAAACAGCATCTGTTTTTATGCACAGTCTCAAGAATTGGGGCGCTGATCTAGGATCAGTTTTTGTGTTAATGACCACCATAAATAGAATGACAAGTTGTCTCCAGCCCTTTTATTGCCTTGCATCTCTAACGCTAAATGACAGAAGCAAAGGTTTTTGTTTTTTTGGGGGCAGGAAGCTTAAAATGATCAGATATAAATGTCTACTGGTGTGACCAACAGGGCTTAAAACAAGGTCTTATCACTCAAGCTGCCATCTAATCATAGCTGATTCTTACAGAAGGGCAGTTTTTGAGGGCTTAGTGGTTTATGACCCACATGCCTGGACTGTCATATTTGATGCCATTCTAGCATTTGATTAACCAATGAATTCACACAGTATGTGATTGATAACTGTCAATAGGTCTTTTGTCCACAAATTGTTGACAATTGAAGCGACTCAACATGGCGCAGTGGCGCTAAAAGAACATTTCTGTAGTAATATGTGCCTGTTGTTGCCTCCCCACATAGTTCCTCCTCTGTGGACTCTGTGGGTTGCTGTGCGCGAAGAAAAGGACTGGCCTGGTTGTGAGTATACCCTGTTTTGTCCCAGCTATGCCCAAAAGACACCTGCCTCAGGCTTCTGGATGTTATATTTGTGTCAGTGAAAAAATGAGGCCAACAGTTTCTGAAACATTTAATAAATCCAACATGTCTGAACCTAAGCAGTAGTTAATCAGTAAGACCAGTATACCTTTGGCAGGCTTGTTGAAATTCTGCCTATTAGAGCTGGGCCTTCACTTCAGATCATAACTTTTAAACATGGCCAAAAAACGAGGAAAGAAATAACATCGCTTAATTCATGCAAATTTCTGTTATCAACACAAGCATTCAAAGCTTGTGAAAGACATATTAATATATATTCATTTAATAAAAAAAAGAGTCTGTAGTGTAGAGTGATAACTCTACTCTACCCCCATCCCCCCCCCCCCCCCCCCTCACACACACACACACACACACAGTTTCTACCATTGGGTTCTTGAGCAAGACCCTTAACTCTCAGTGTCTCCAGCTGGTCTGTCCCTGCATCAATTGATTATAAGTCATTCTGGATACGCGCATTGACCAAATTCTCCCGTTTACTGTCTAATAGAAACCAATTAGTTCGACTGCTGCTCATTTTGTATTCATAACTTGGTCTATAGTGACTTTTTTTCTTGTAAAATTAGCTTCACCCATTGGAAATCAAAGCCTAACTAAATGGGATAGCTTTCTTAGTTACATCTATCTAAACTCCAAGAAAAAAGCTTGGATAAATGTCCATACTGAGACATTCTAAAAGCCTAAAAGGCCCCTGACAGCCTAAAAGGCCCTCAGGGCTCCCTTCTGGCCTAAATGTATGACTTGTGTTCAGGGTGGGGCATATGGTAAAGAAAAATAACAATTTAATGTGAATGTATTTTTATGATACATGTGCATTTCTATCCCAGCATGTAGCTTTTCTACAGTTCGTATACAAAATGGAACAGTATACAAAATGGAAAAATGACACAAATGAACCAATAAGGCCACACTGAAAAGGCTCCGAAGAGTTTTATATGAGATATGAGAAAATATGAGATAATGGCTGAATGGGCAGACATCCAGTTACTTGTTACTGTGCACTCAGTTACAATTCCCTACCCTTAACCTGAGGGAGACATAAAGAAATACATTTGAATAATTTTGCACAGACATTACCCCAGTCTGACTGACCCAAACCACTCAGCAGCAACAACCAGGAGATGGACGAAGCATGCAGCACCCTTAATAAAATATTAATGCTGCTCCAATCAAGTAAAAGCCCTCCACTTAAATTCCAACCTGCGTTCAAGCTTAAAAGTACATATGTTTCATGGGCTTAGTTTTGGGGTTATAATGATATAATATTGTGGATACTTTATTCTTTATTCTGTGGATACTTAACAATGTACTATACTCATAAATAATAGTGTGAGCTTATATGATTAAGCCCTTTGTGTTTTGTTGAGTCTCTAATCTTGAAAGTGTCTAATGTTCTCCACTGGACGTAATTGTTAGCAAAAGTGCAACAAGTCTCATGAATTCCTTAGAAAATTGAATAAATAAAATCTGATCATTAACAAATTAATTTGAGATGCATGTGTAGCCAGATTTTGAAACTGTTTAATTGATAACTTCTTGTAAAATGTTTCGTGGCTATATATTTCAGAGCAAGAGATCGAAGTCATTTCAAGAGATCGAAGTCAAGTCAAAATGCTTGGTTGGCTTCAGTTTGTCTAATGGATATTTTAGAGATAATACACACATGAAGTGGGGAAAAAGTAAGACACTGTCTTCACTTGAAAAGCAAAATAAATGTTAAAACCTTGTTTTTTTCATGAAAAGACTTAAATGCAGTATGTAAGAAGCATAAATCATACTGTTCACTCCCTAATATATAGCCCATGCATTCCTTGGGAACTATAGGTCAAAAACGGGCTATAGTAGATACGCTTTTAACGTGATGTCACTAAAAAGCAATATACAGTAAACCCCTGACTATCGCAGGGGTTACGTTCCAAGAGCACCCACGTATAGTGAAAAACGCAAACATGTCATGTGATCTAAAAATTTTTTATAGTGGAAACCCTAAATATGCCCCAAATATGCTCCCAAAACTAATTTTAAACTGAGCTTAATACCTAACCCTTGAAGCAAATGTGACAGTAAACCCATATCCGTACTATACAGTTTACATTGAACTGCTGTCTCCCGCAGTGCTAGAATGTAAATAGCGATGTTCCCCCTGTATAGACTCGACTGGAATTCATGTAGCAAGGTTTTCTTTGGTATAAGCAGGTGAATGCAGTAATAATTTAATTTACAGTAATAAAAATACAGGCCTTAAGAAGAACAAAACGAAAAACACGAGAAACACTCGAGACGCTCCACAGGGGAAATTCTGGACTGTTGCTGCATCAAATGGTAGCAGCCAATCAGCAGCAAGAAGAAATAAATAATGTTCTCGGATTGGCTACTTTCAAACCTCGTGCCTCTGAGTACAGCTGTATTTCATCGTCCCAAGATGTGCTTTCATTGGGTTTCTCTCCACAGTACCAAAAAATAAAATTTTTGTAGCTGCAGTTACATTGAAATGTATGTTACGAAAGTGGTAAATTATATTGTTCTTAATAATTTAATACTAAAATGCAGGAAAAATCATATATTTCCACATAAAAAACTGTGACGCCCAGGCCTCATCCGCCATGCCCCCTTGTCCTTGTGCTGGTGGTTTATGTTTGTGTCGGTGCTGAGCAGGTGTCTGATCTCCTTGCTAACCGCCGCACCCAAACAAACAACCCAGCACATAAACAACCAGTACGAGGACGAGAAGGCATGGTGGACGAGGCCTGGTAGTCACAAAAGCAAAACATAATTATCCGCAGTTTCCACGCATGTGGAGGGGGTTCTGCAAACAATTATTAGTTTGGTTCTCAGAAAAAAAATCTGTTAGAGACTGGGGGTTCACTCTATTTATCTATAAATTAACTATAATGCTGTTTGGAGTTTTTCCGTATAGACTACATGAGTGGAGATCATGTAAATATGTCAGTCTGTGAGGCAAAGAACCAAAAGCATGCTTAATTCTATGGTATGCATGTGGACCACAGAGAAAAAATAGAACACAACAAATATAGGATATGAACAATTTCAGAACATTCTTCCATCTCCCATAAGGTTACTGCTTCTGAGATGTCACTGATTACATTTTCTCAAACAGCAATGGCATTTTACTATTGAATGTGATGAAGAAAAGTGTCTCCATAAATGAGAATGGACATACTTGAGAACGATACTTTAGTGTGGTTAAAGAAATAAGGTTGAATGCATTTGTTGCTTGGACCCCTAAATTGCAAGCTATGGTCATTTCAGTGCAGTCGCTCGAGCTGCAATCTATAATACTGTAACATCAAACTGTAACACAGTAGACCCTCGTGCTATTTGGAATTGTTTGTTTAGGAGATCACAATACTCAACATTTCTCCACTCTGACCTGCCTGCATGAGTACAGAGGCATTCCGCCAATGGGCTACTGCATAGAGGGGCTGATTCAATTAGGCACCTTGAGAAGTGGAACGGAGGAGTCACAGGGGAGAGTGTTAATGACAAATCAATAGCACAGTGAAACCTAGTCTAGAAGGACTTAACATCTCTCTAGCCTGACTGCCTGCCTCTCTCTCCCTCTCTCTCCCTCTCTCTCCACCCCCCCCCGCCCTCTCTCTTTGTCTCTCTTCTCATTCCCCTTTACCCACAAATTGTCTGTGTTGTGTCTTTAAAACATCAATGTTTTCTTCTTATGTTGTTTTGTCAGTTGCTTCTCCTTCATTTTTTAATCATTTTCTAGATCTTTTACCCCAATCTCTCTCTCCCCCACCCTCTCAATCTCTGCCTCTCCGTTGTTGATTGGATTTATTTTATGCGCTTCACACACGACTGAACTGTTTCCACACAGTGGACAGATGACTGAATTGATACGACCTCTCGCTTCTTAATGGCTCAGTGTGATGGCATTTAGGGCTCTCTACCATGTTACTGTCTGCTGTAAATCACACACACACACACACACACACACACACACACACACACACACACACACACACACACACACACACACAC
>JBBJLR010111591.1:0-21661 GCA_037577145.1 Brachypetersius gabonensis | reverse complement strand
ACAATACTATGAGTGTCCATAACTGTTCACTGCTTAACTTTACTTGTTTCCTTAAGTGAAAGGAAAGGTTTGGTGAACTTTGTGAATAGATTAACAGCAGGTTTTTTTATTGCCCAATAAGAGTCTCACGTTAAAGCAGCACGTTAACGCCGATAACAGCCCACCACTAATATACATACTGTGGGTGCAGGTGTTTGTTCCAACCAAGCAGGAGACACACCTGATCCCACCTCTGTAATCAGTTGGTCTTGGTTTTCAGTTACTCAGGTTTGGCTTCTTCTTGGTTAAAAACGAAAACCTGAAACCGGATTAGATAGATTAGATTGATCGATTGACGGACGGACGGACGGACGGACAGACAGACAGACAGATAGATAGATAGACAGACAGATAGACAGATAGGTTTGAATACAAATTCTTAAGACATTTTCAGCAAAATTATTTATTGGTTATTCAACCAATAACCACCTAAACCTAAAATCACCAAACTTGTGTTCCTAAATCTAATAAAATGAAATATTTATTAGCTTTGTTTATCCTGTCATTGACTTCATGTGAGTATGACTGGTCTGAGAGATGAGTAGTGTATTTACGAGCAGCTCTTGCATTATGTTGTTTTGGAATCACTCCATCTGTTCTTGCCCAGAGCTGTGCACCCAGCGACCACACAAAAAATGACATGCAAATTTCAGCACACACGAACACAATCAGAATAAGGACAGCACCTGCACAGCTTTGAACCCGGCCATGCCCAACCAATGACTTTTGATGTTCTCTACTTCAGTGTTGGCCTGAAATGCATAAAAACAAGAAGAATCTTTTCCTGAAAAGTAACAAACTACACGTGTAAAGTAGCGAACTACACGTACACTCATTACCCAGCTTTTTCACACCGATGACAGATCTTCGAGCAGTTCAATAGCTAGTATCTACTGCCATCTTATGGATAAATTAAGTATTACAAACACTGCATTAAAAAGGCTTCGTTTGAAACTTCATTTCATTATTACAATGACAAAAACAAACATGTCCCAAGAACATAAAAGCACAGTTTCTTCACATTAATATATCTACAACATGAACAAAACCAGCAATTTCGTAAGACACTAACATTCTTTTCATTAAGCAGTTTCACAGTTCACATGGGTCAGATTATTCACACTATTACATTTTAAACAAAACAAACCTTGAAATATTAGTTCAAATTATATTTTTAAAACATAAAATTCAGTCTTCATTGGCCAAATTCATCCATTTACAGAGAAATACCTCATGTGCACAAAACCAATTCCACCATCCTAATGGGTACGAGTAGAATTTTGGCAACTTCAAAAAAGTCCCTGCAAAACATAAACAGAGGGCATACGAAATATAGAACTAACTTTGCAGTATGAAGTTTGAGTGCATTTGCATTAGCTTTACTTGTGAGAGTTGAAGGGATTTGAAGGGATGGCCATCAATGCATACAGCTTCCTCACCAGGCATTTCAGCACATGGCCACTGTGAACAATGAATCCCTTCCTCTTGTATGCATTGTCACAAATGTACATGAAGAAATCAATAGGAGAACATGGTTTCTAATCATTTTATCAATCAATTTATGCATTTAGTGCAGAATTAAGAAAAATATAATGTACTATTTTGTAACAAATATTAATGTAAATTCAGCTACATTTCCATATAAAATATAACTACATGTTTTTGTTCAGAGACCACAAAGCAAACATGTCTTGGGATGTCTTGGCTGCTGCCCTTTGATGCAGTTGTAGTCCAGAATTTTCCCCAAGGAGCATCTTGAGTGTTCATGTTTTTCTTTTTGTTCTCCTTTTATTACAGTAAATTAAATTAATTTATTACTCTATGTACCCTGCCTATACCAAACGACCATGCATGAATTACAGTACAGTCTATACTGGGTTTTCTTTAAGGATAATGAGTTTAAAATGAAATGAAATGGACTTTCATGCAATTACCATTGAGTTAAGTCAGACCTAGTTAAATGCACTTCATAGGATAGGCCCCAGCTCTATTGATTTCACAGCATTTACATGTAGTTAAATGGTTGAGATCTAAACAAAGCCCTTCACAATAAGGTTCTGAGTGTCCGATTTGATTTAATAAGCATGTGTTCCTTCTGAATGAATGAATTAATCTTTTCAAGTCTGCAGTAAGGAGAACAAATCAAATAATTTTGTGACAACAACACTTTGACTTGTACTGGCAGTGACATGTTAGGAGATATAGCACAGATGCAAGGGGAAAATATTCAGGTGTGTGTGCGAAGAGGGGAGGAGTGTGGAGTACCCAGCAGACGTCCACACAGACGCAAGGGGAACATGCAACCCCACACAGAAACGTCCCAGGCTGTCTCAAACAATCATCAAACCCAGGGAGTTCTGGCTTAGAGACGACAACCATGACTACTGCACCAATAATCAAAACAATACCCAAACCTTCCAGATTTTTTCACTATGTGACACCACAATGTATTGGAACACAAGAGGTGAGACAAAACACCTTGTGTTCTCCTTGTCTTACGATACAATTTGTCTGTTGATCTGAAATGATTTTGTGTGTGTGTGTGTGTGTGTGTGTGTGCGTGTGTGTGTGTGTGTAACACTAATGAGCATTAGACCATCACAAATTTGAAATATTCATGGCGTGGTGGGTAGGATACTTGCCCCTAAACCAAGAGGTCATTGGTTCAAATCCCACCTTCAGCAGACCACCACTGGGTTCCTGAGTAAGACCCTTAACCCCAAGTTGCTCCAGGGAGACTGTCCCCTGTAGTTAGGGATTGGAAGTCGCTTTGGATAAAAGCGTCTGATAAATGCCGTAAATATAAATGTAAATGAAATAAAACCATGGAAATACAAAACAATGGATTGTGGACTGCCTCAATGATCAACCATAGCATGTCAGCATGAGCAGCACAGGACTGATGAGTGTTTAACTCCTCCCTGTTCAGTAGGTGATTTTTTTAAGTAATTCTTCTGTTCATTTGCACCATATAACTTATCTGTTTCATCTATGAATTGAACGAATGTTTTGGAATATTAATTTTTATTGTGTATCATCTGCTGATTTCATGTAATTTTACTTTTACTGCATTAGCACAGACACTTGCACTACTGATACGCTGGTACAGCACTAAATATACATACAACGAATACTCTTATTTTGTACTTTTTATCTTACTGTCCTTTTATCTTTGGAAGGTGGGAAGCATGGACGGTATACCATTCAAAATGTTGTAGATTCATTGGTTTTGCCCGTAGCTGTAAAATCGCTATGTACCAATAACGTTAAACTGTTTCTTAAAGGGCCACAGTCACTGGCTTTAGGCGTTATTAGGCCCCTTTGGCTGCTATCCAACATGCACCCTCGTGCCCTATATAGAACCCCTAGCTAGTGTGTAGATCTGGCCCGTCGAGGGCACGTAGTTGGTTATTGGATCGTAGCCTGTTATTCCGAAAGACGGAAAAGGAGCCGCG
The DNA here is from genome assembly GCA_037577145.1 of Brachypetersius gabonensis. Taxonomy (NCBI): domain Eukaryota; kingdom Metazoa; phylum Chordata; class Actinopteri; order Characiformes; family Alestidae; genus Brachypetersius; species Brachypetersius gabonensis. The sequence goes on along the minus strand of JBBJLR010111591.1, from coordinate 18,167 downwards.
CGTCTCTTTTCCTGATTGGATGATTCGCCACGTAACCCGGAAAGTGCTGCGGAGGGCCGGGCATTCTGTGAGCGCTCCCGAAGATGGCGGGGGTGTTTGAGGTGGAGGTTGACGGAGTGGAGCACAACCACAACCACGACCACGACGACGACGCTCCGCAGGTACGCTGAACGCTCCGCTGGTCGTGCACTGCTTCGAGCAGAGCAGATCAGCTCAGTCAGCCCGGTCCCCTTAAAGGACTCGCCTAGCTGGCTACCCTCCCAACTCGTCTCTGCTTCTTTCTTCCGTTTTAGAAGGGGGGTTTGGGAGAAAACTATTTAAAATAATGTTTGTGCAGTGCTTCTTTGCAACGTAAAAGCGCAATGAAAAATGGTCGTCGCCTTCCGTTGACTCTGGTCATTCGTCTACGAGCTTAACATTTACCACACACCACACTTCATACCATACCGTACACTGTCACCAGGAATATCATGACTTTTACTGAGTGTCATTCGAGACCACCTTGTTAGAGTGCCCCTCTGACCAGAGCGGCGCAGTGTTTCTCCCCTCATCCAGGATTAGGGGGGCTTACTGCTGTCTGACAAACTAAAGATGTGGGTTTAACACTTTCTGTACATTTCTTTGCAACGTAATTTGTGTATACGCACACAAAAAGTGATTAAAAACATGTCCGATACGAAAAAACCCGTTTATTAACCAGTTTAAAATTTTGTCTTTAGATTGACCTGTCCAACTTATCACCAGAGGAGAAATGGAGGTCTGTGCTTTTCATGTTTTTTTTTCCATTATCAGCCTCTCCTTTTCTGTCTAAAAGAGGCAAATATATTTTTTGTCGGCTTGTCCAGGATTGTAGTAAAAGCAGTTGCTCGTTTACAAAACATGGTCGTGTGTGTGTGTGTGTGTGTGTGTGTGTGTGTGTGTGTGGCAGGCTGGAGCATGCAAGAATGCACGCCAAACACAAAGGACACGAGGCCATGCATGCAGAGATGGTTCTCATCCTCATCGTTACACTCGTGATCGCCCAGCTTGTCCTTGTTCAGTGGAAGCAGAGACACCCCAAGTCTTATAACGTAAGTTCCCTTCATATTTACACTCAACATGATGGACACACACATGTGGTTACTGTGTGTGTTTGTGTGCAACGTCAGAAAAATGTGCGCTGAATTATTTACTTTTTCTGTCTCTTACCACTAGATGGAGCGCTTTCGTGATAATGATGATTGAATTGATACACACGTCAGCTGTCTGTGTCAGTGTCTTTTCTCTGCCTGGAATTGCTTGTTGAACAGGGATCTTTGAATAAATCCTGGCCACCTGAACAGTCGCCCCATTATTTTTTTTCCTTTTTACTTGCTGATGTATTGCAATTAAATGATGTATCTTTATTAAATCATCTTTCTGACCAAATGATTGTGAATCTAGACATAAATCAACCACAGTTACATTTTGCCTGCATTTGTGCTAGCTGAGCTTTGTTCGAGGCCACCTAGTGGCTCAGCCTTAGATTTATAACAAACCTGATCTTCCTTCCTGAAGTTGACTCAGTTTTGGATGATGTGATACTCTGGTTCCCTGTGGCTTGCATAACTGCCCTGTTTGCTGGTGATTCATAATGCCGTGTTTTGTGATTGCACAGAAATTACCCGTTTTGTCTGTTAGGTTTTTAATGTTAATGGCCTTGTCATCACTTCATATGTGTTATGTTTTTTCGGGTTTATGTCTCTGCAATGACCTACTTTGGCTTACATTTGTGCTCAGCTTGTTCAGGCACAAGTAGTCTCAAAAAATTATAGGCTACAGATAAGGTTGTTCTGGCCTTCATTTAATCATCAATCCTTGTTTTAACTGGAGCATAATGCTAATGAACTTTTCTGCTTTTGTAGCTGGTGACCCTCTTTCAGATGTGGGTGGTTCCTCTCTATTTCACCACAAAGCTGCATTGGTGGCGATTTCTGGGGACATGGTTCATCTTCTCTGTGGTCACGGCCTTTATCACATTCCGTGCAACTCGCAAACCTCTGGAGTGCACAACACCAAGGTAACAAATGACGCGTTGTGTTCAGTACACTTTCGGTAATGTTTTGTGTACAGAAGTGCACCTGTGACAGTGTTGACAAAGGTCACTAGTCACTGAATTGCTTTTGTTAGGAACTACACCAATGACTCATTGCATGTTTCAAAGTTCATTCTCTCTCTCTCTCTCTCTCTCTCTCTCTCTCTCTCTCTCTCTCTCTCTCTCCCTCTCTCTCTCTCTCTCTCTCTAGGCTGGTGTACAAATGGTTTCTTCTGTTATATAAGATTAGCTACACCACTGGAATTGTGGGATATGCCGTAGTCATGTTTACTCTGTTCGGGATCAATCTTATATTTAGGTGAGTTTTGCACGTCATGTTTAAAATGATTGTGATGTCATTATATACCTGCAAGTCTCAGGGGCATATGCTCCATGAGTACCTGTTGATTTATGAACTGATAATTCAGTGTACAGGTACATCACTTTCATGCAAATTTCACAAATCATACAACAGGCAGCTGGTGTGTTGTGTTCTAGGAAGTGGTCCAATGTTTCTTATTCTATACTGTGTCTGTTGAGAATTGGACAGTGCAAAAGAAGTGTTTATTAGTAATTATGTATGTAGTGTCATAGTATTCTTTTAAAAGCTTCTCAGAGTGTAGCACTTATTAGACATTGTCGCAGATGGGCTACAACAGTTGGGATGCATGTCTGGATCCAGTGATGTCCGAAATAAACATTCAAGCATCTCAGCACGTTCATTCAATCTAGGTTGTTTTTGCATCATTAGAATTAAGCCAAAGTGACAAAAGGCTATAGAGTATTCTTGCATGCGTCCCAGTATCTCTCTTGAGGAGAATTATTTACAATACATATTAAAACATAACTTGAATGTTTTTATGAAGGATATTATTTTTTGCATATATATTTGGCTTAATATGCATTTGGCAGAATTCCTCTTGCCTAAATAGCACTGATGATACTACAGTAAGTTCAAGACCTTAAAATGTTTAAATGATGTCTCTTCATTGTTATCTTTGGTGGAAGTATTAAGTTCCATTTTAGTAGATAAGTTAATCTCTAACATTTATTACTAATGACTCACTGGAATTTTCTGTTCCACTGTAAATGAATCAGACTATACTGTGACCGTTTAAGGAGCATCCAAAATAAGAAGCGTCATATATTCTTGTGAATGCAGTGACTTCGAAAGGCAAGTTACTTAGCAAGTTATTTTAATGTTACATCCTAATTTGTATAAATGTAACTTTTAGCTGTGCTGTTACTTCTGCTTATCTCCACAACTCTGCTCTGCAGTATTTAAACGTTTGGCTGAACTCCACTCCCCAAGTGAAACGCTTACTTGACAAAATTAAGATAAAAAAATGACTGCCCAAATTGATCTGTGACTTTACTTAAGTGTTGTTTGCTGTTGTATATTTTACTTGCATAGTTGGGATTGATTTAGTTGATTCGAAACACTGAGATGCTCCACTTGGGAGATTCTGGTCCGTAAAAGCCACAGACGCTGCAAATAGCAGCAGCAATGAGAAATAGTTATATACGAAATACTAAATAAACTGAGAACTGTTGTGTTTAAAACACTAAAATACAAAGACAAGACACAGAGCAATCACAGCATGCTGCAGCAGGCTCTCGTCTCCTCTACGTAACGTTCACGGATTGGATACTTTCAAACCTCCTGCCTCTAAGTACAGCGGTATTTTACCATCTCAAGGTGTGCTTTCTATATTTATACAGTTCTTTTATATGGAAATGTAGCTGAATTTACATTCCTATTACGAACAACCTGCAGCTCTGGGAATACTAAGAACTTTCAGTGAGGTTGGGTGGGGTGAGGAAAACTCAGGGACTGGATTAAGAAATTAAAACTAAAGATTATTTGCACTCTCCTTTTTATATTGTTTACAATTTTGTCTTCCCTCAGGAATAGTCAAGTTCAGAGGTTATATATTTTTTGTTTAGTTATTTACAATTTTATTTATGTTTATATTTATGTTTAGTCAGTGATATTTTACTATACAAACAGAGAGGAAACGTCTAATTACTGGTTAAAAAATATTGGCTGTGTGTCGTTCATCTGCTGACACTCACTTGTAAATATCAGCAATGGCTTTAGAAAAACCCATATCGGTTGACCTCTAGTTGGTACTATCCTGTAATGAGGGGAGTTCTAGCTAATAGGTGTTATTGCAGATGTTTGAAACAAAGCTATTTTTTTTCTTGGTTTTTGTAACATGCACATGTCTGTTGGAAAGCTGTGATGGTATATGTTTTAATATGCTACAGTCATATAGCAGCTTCACTAAAGGGTAAAGATTTTTTTTTTTTCATGTAGTATGACTAATACTGGCCCAAAAACAAGAACTGTTTGTGCATTAGTCCAATGTAATGGAACTCTGACACTTGCTGATAGGATGTCCTGTGCTAATACATGCAGAATCACATGCAAGCAGATGTGACGCCAAATCAAGAAGTGACACCAAAGAAAAACGTCAAACCATTAAGTTTAAAACTGTGGGCCAAACTCTGAAGAGCTGGGTCCATGATTGGTTTCTTTTACCTTAAAACTGCCAATGCTGGCTCCAATTTGTGAAGTGTGAAGCTTTATTCATAATTATGGTAATCAGGCCAACATTCTTTTTTCTTTTATGGGCTGACGCGTATTGTCAGTTGCCTCCATAGGTGTTCCACCATCATAGTTAGTAATGAAAAAAATATCAAGTATGAATGCTCAAAGACATGTGAACATGTGTCGTCCCCCCCCCCCACACACACACACGTATTACCATTGACACTTGAAATGGAAACATTCGTTTCTGAAATGTGAGGTTTCCCTGCTGCCTGAACACAGTTGATTTACTCAGAATGGGCTAATGTCTGAAGTTCACCCTTATCACCAGCCACAGTAATATTATAAGCTATGTTGGTTATTTTCATTAGTTATTGTGCTACCTTAAAAAAAACAGAGCATTCAGTTTGCTTGTCCTATCATATTGTTCCCAACATTAGCTAGCAATTTAAAATTGGATACTTGCCTTAAAATGTAATTAATTGACATGAATAATAAAATGAACATGGTTGCCCTGTCATTCTGTGAATTGTGTAATCGCTTTCTGCATTTCCTGCTCAGAATAAAGCCAGAGGACGCAATGGACTTTGGGGTGTCCTTGCTGTTTTATGGCCTGTACTATGGTGTCCTGGGCAGGGACTTTGCGGAGATGTGTGCAGATTTTATGGCTTCAACAGTTGGGGTGAGTTGTTTTTCCAGTTGCATAAATATGCTACTGACAGGGATCTATACAATACACTTTACACACAGTATTACACATGCTGATAACTTTTGCCATCTGCCTTCTCCCTGTGTGTTTTTAGTATTACAGGGCATCGGGAATGCCCACTAAGCACCTGTCAGACAGCATCTGTGCTGTTTGTGGCCAGTCCATCCTGGTGGATATAGACGAGGAGGGAATAGTGGAAAACACCTACAGGCTCTCATGTGATCATGTGTATCCTTTGGCAGTAGCTATGGTGCCTGAATATTTCAACAAACATCCATCATAGGCTTGTGTGTTTGATACAGCCATGTCTGTAATACAGCAGAAGTGACTAATTAAGAGAGGGACTACCTTGGGAAACACGGTGATCTTAAATCCAGGGTTTAAATCTACACTTACTATTGCTTCCTTATTGTTAGGATCTTGATCAGAATGTGTCTTTGGTTGACTGGATAGCTGTCCAACCATAAAACACTAAGTGTTAATGCAGCCAAGATGCGTTTGATCCGGATTGCACTTAGACCGCTGCACAAAGTTTAGTGAACATTACGCACAGATTGGGAAAATATTGTGCTTATTTCCACCATATATGTCTGAGCCAGTTTTTAGAAACTGCACCTAACTGCAACGTGTTTCTAGTCCTCTGGGAAATTCTGGAAAAGAAGAATAGTAGGTAGAATGTAGGTAGAAAGTAGATTGTAAATACTTTTTTATCTAGACATTGTCCACGTATGAAACATACGAAATTACCATATAGGTGGTGTCAAGAAATCACCATGACATGGTAACAGTAAATAAATAAAAAAGGGGAACCTTGTTTTTCACTTCCTTGCAGAACAAATTTGTCACGTGTTACACAAAGGTTTCAAAAGCCCTTCTTTTGTCATCGTGTGTCAGAGATGGGCAAATGATAAGCAGTGTGTTTCCATGGAAACTTATACATTATAGTGACTCTGGATACAATACTTTAACAGTCATTTTGTTTAGCATTCTAAATAACTAATGAACCTGCATGTGTACTCTGAGCTTTATTATGTAATATTGATAATGATGAATGGTCAGTTTATTGCTCACCATTTCATTTTTCCGATTCCCATAACATCCATTGTGTATGATTTTGGTTGGGTACATTTCTCTAGAACTGAGCATTTATCATGAAACCACTCTGATCAACTTTTTAAATCTGAATAAATTTATAGAAATTTAATTTAGTATAAAAAGAAAAAAATATTCTTTTGTAAGCTATCATTTGGTGTAACCTCAAATGGACACCACATTCATTCTAGTCTTTGGCAGATGTAAGACCAATGTTGGTGTTTTTGAAATATAAAGAAAATGGAATGATATGTACTGTATTCCTTAGCGGTCAAAAGATTCAAACGTTAAACTGTTCCCATTCCTTAACCTGTTTTTTTTTCCAGATTTCATGAGTTTTGCATACGAGGCTGGTGCATTGTGGGAAAGAAGCAGACCTGTCCATACTGCAAAGAAAAGGTGGACCTCAAAAGGATGTTCAGTAACCCGTATCCTTTGTTTTTTTACATTTGTCAAGCGCTATTATCCAGAGCAACATACATCAGTGCTTAAGTAGTCCAAGTCTGTTATTCATACCTACAAAGCTAGACTCAAATCAACACCTGCTTTTAACCAAGTTACTACCACACGTTACCAGACCCTGTCAAAAAGAAAAAACGAGAGAATTGGACAAAGTTAGCAAAAACCATGGACCAGAATGAAGAGAAGAGTTTTTTTCTGTATGTAGGAAAATATACAAGCAATAAGCGCAAGGACTTGTTAGTCCCCTTGTTTCTCATTGAAGAGGTGTGTCCTTGGACGATGCTTGAAGACAGTGAGGGACTCTGCAGATCTGATTGCAAGAGGGAGTTCGTTCGACCCTTGGGGACCAGGACAAGGAGTCTTGATGAATGTCGTCCTCTGAGAGGACGAAAAGTTACCCACTGATTGATAAGTGCAGATAGGTAAAGAGGTGCAAGGCCTTCTAGGCTTTGAACCTATTGTAAGCACACACACAGAGACCCAGTGAACATTGCTTAGTAAAGGAGTGGTGTGTGGTCTTTTTGCCTTTAGTGGAAGTCTGGTAGAGAGTTGCAGTAACTGCATTGCTTCAGTTTTGAAAAAGAGTTGGATTCTTCTGATGTAAAGAAGGTATCTGCATGTCCTGGAGGTGTGGTCAACATGCAGCGACAATGACGTACGTTGACTTTGTTCAGTTATAAACAACATGAAGTTACTGTACTTGGGTATTTTTGAAAAACATGCTAAGCAGTGTTTGTGTTTTCTGTTTTGGTTTCCAGTAGTAATTCCTCAAACATTACAGAATCGTTTTGCCTGGAAACGTTTTTCATTTTTCAGTGAGTAAAAGGTATTTTTGGGACTTTTGAATGTGTGTGTGCCAAGAAAATGATCTGTTTTGGAGAAGTCTGTGCTCAAAGTACATGGATGACTGTCACCAAAAGTTGGACTCCTAAAACATCTTGGTAGGAAAGCTCATTAGTATATTTTAGTTTGTTTTTATTCATGTTTTGGTGAGTTTGTCTCTTTAACTGGATGTCCTCAGATGGGAGAGGCCTCATGTCATGTATGGACAGTTACTGGACTGGCTGCGGTATCTTGTGGCCTGGCAGCCAGTGATAATTGGATTAGTACAAGGGATCAACTACACCCTGGGGCTGGAGTAACTCTAAAGCCAGGCCAAGGCAGACCAGTGCACTGGACACAACCTGTTGCAGCAGGCAGGGGAAAATGTCTTCAGCTCCAAGGACACTGGGACTTTCCTCCAATGTGTAATGTACTGTATATAGGCACACACTGTGCTTATGTGTATTTAAAGGAAAAAAGAGTACTACTAGTCTAGCATTTAATGTGTTGTTTTTAGACCTTTCAAAGTAAGAACATTATTTTTAAGTCAACTGGTTTATGATTTAGTTTTTCACCGGAATTAATGGACTTCAAGTGTAATCTGTAACAATTAACACATTATATTTGATCCCCTAGTATTTGCCATTTCTAATGAAAGTCCTGGTCCTCACATTGAAATTCTCAGTAATATATATGTGCTTGTTTTGAATCTACCAGCATCTCTTGGGCTACAGGATTTATGAAACTGTTAGAATGAGAGAGTGCTTCACACATTTAGGTACTTGTCAGTAAATCCCATTCATATGATTTTGGGGTCTTATGTTGTTTTCCAGCTGCAGTGGCTTTTTAAAATATTCCTTCCTCTGTTGTGATGGTCTGCTTTATTTTGTGTGGTGGGAACTTTCTGTTCACTCTTAAGAAAGAGGTACCTTTAAAAACTGTACGTTACATAACTGTATAACATACAATTTGTTAAATCACTACATTTGAGCACCTCTTTATTTTGACATTCTTGTTTTACAAGTGGTTGACACAGGGAAGGTTTTTTGTCCTTGAATGTATGCCAATAATGTACCTGATCGCAAAATCAGAGTTATTGTTAAAACTGAGCTCTGTGAAACCCTAAGACAAGCTGGAACAATTTCATTAGATTGTTTTAAAAAAAAATTAGAAATTCCCCTAAAACTTTCCAGAAAAAAAGGTGAATTTAGGGCATTTTTCTGCAATTGTGAGACGTGTAGTAAAAAAAAAAGACACTGCAGCACAGCTTCCTGTTTAAGGGGGATAGCTCCAGACTGTCTGTTAATGAAAGTGCCTGTAACGGACACGTGTACAACCGAACTGTACTATGGATCCATGGAAGAAAGTGACCTGGCTAAATTATGTGTTTTTTTAAATCATGTGTACACATATCTGCATGTGTGGCACTTTCCACAAACAGTATTTGTAGAAAGTGCCTCTTTCCCATGATATGAGAAATGTCCTGCTGGAAAACTCTGGGTCTTAGCATTTATGTGGACATTACTTCTATGCAAACCAAAAAATTATATTGCAAATGTTGCAGATCAACTCACTCTGCCAAAATGTTCAGAGGTATTATGATGAAGAGCATAAGAAGTGCATATGGTGCCATGGAGCGGCAGTACAGATTATCAGGCAGGTAGTTGTAGTGTTATGTATGTTTGTATGTTTTTTCACATCCATATCAGTCAGGATTTGTTCGCAGTGGTGAGTTAAATTGATCCAGAGTGGGTGGGTGTGACTGGATGGTTGTTTTTTTTTTCAAACTGTTGGCCATGACGTTTAAGTGTCATAGTGGTTTTGGTGTAATCAGATTCTAGATGTCAGATCCTCTTTTTTTGAGATGTGTAATGGGAAAAAGCATGGTTGGGGGAGTTGCTCACACACTTTAAATAGGCTGCTGCGCTAACACACACAGCATTGCCAGCATGACGTGGACATATGTCGGCAAAGGTAAGCCCTAACCCTTATTTCTCTACACGTGTGTTGAGAAACCTCCACAGAATTTTCCTCAAGCTGTGTATCATGAAGTAATAGTGTATGTAGTATGAATACCTCTCACTATCCATTTTATCTGGTTACACTACAGTGCTGTGGGTGCTCAGTGTGTGTGTTTCTCTCTGTAGGATTCGGTTGCTCTCTGTCAGTGATGATGCTTCTGTATTGTGCTGAGCCCAACTTCAGTAAGTTAAGTTCTTTACATTACATTAGTTCATGGCACAAAATAAGACATGGGTGTAAATTTGGTGGGACATGTCCCCTTCAGTGTTTAATTGTCCATCCTTATAATTTGATTGTGGTTGATTTTTTAAAATTTAAATATAGTAGTTTGGACTGTGTTTTAGCTTTTAACAGGTCCTAATGTAACACTCATGGCTACAGAGCTGATATGGTGATATTGCTGTCTAGCTAAGGCATATTAACCCAGTAAAATATTCTACTTTAAAGGTCAAGAAGTTGAAGGCCCCAAGATTGCTGAAGTGGTGCACAAATGCACAGGTAAGAACAGTGCGGAGTAACATTCCTATCTCATTGACTATATGCACTTGAGTGTGCTGTACTCGATAATTACGTTGCAAACCTTGTATTAGTGCAGCATGTTCAGTGTGCTTTGTTTTTGTTGGGCTTTGTTATCTTGGGAACATTTGTTACTTTTGATTTGCGTGCAGATTTGTCTGAGGATACTTTAAAAACGAGAGAAACTGGTGCCTTAAGACATTAGACGTTTTGTAGCACAAACATGTCTTTCTGAGGCTGAAATTTTGACTGGGCTTGTAACTATAATGTATGTGATAAACCAATTACCAGGGAATCGGTACAGCCTTACCTGCAGAGTGAAGCCAGGACCACTCAAAGAAGAGACTCTTGTGTACTGGCTGGTCAACGATAACTTTGTGGACATGGTCTACACTAGTGACCGAGTGAAAACAAAACAGAGGCGGTAAGGATCAACACATCTCTTCCCTGAAATTTAAACAGGTGCTCTTGTTGCTATATACTGTGATATATGAATTTTGACACCTACAGGCAATAGGGTTACAACGATTAGAAATTGTTGTGGTATGATTATTGTCTGAGAAATAATCAGTTTCATGATTAGCAAGGATATTTTACGTAATTGATTTCACAACTGTTAACATAAATAAATCACACAAACACATTCTATGAAGATTTTTGAACTTCAGAAGCTATTTATTGCTTAGAAAAATGAATTATAAAATATAAGTAATCTCTGTAAAAATATATATGTAATCTATAAGGCTGTAAAAAGCTGCACAGACAGGTTACTGCTGCCTTTTGAATACACCACAGTCAAAAAAAAAATCAAGTAATCTCTCGGCAAACGGATTATATTTAAAGCTGTATTTGAACACACTCGTGGAACAGAATTTGTAATTAAGTTCGAGTAAACTTGCTCTGTAAACTGTGAAATACAGCTCTTTGGGGAACTACAAATTTTTGTATTTTCAGTTTGTTTTTTTTTAGCAAAAGAAATTAACTCTGACCTACTTGATGACTTGAACATAAATTAAACCATTTAACTTAATAAAGCAGTTAAAATCGCTGCTTTTTAAAGATGCTGCATAGTTAAAAAAAAATAATAATTGTAAATAAACAAATTTAATAAATGTACTCCTCTATGGGCAGTAGAGATGCTAAAACACTTAAATGCAATGACAATAAAAGGAAAACAAGAAAATAAAGTAAAAACTGTATAAATAAGAACTTTAACGGTTCACAACATCAGTCCAAGCTGAAGTGCGAAAAGGTGATCATGTTCACGTTTTCTGAAATCAGCCTTAAACAATGAGATGAGAGAATATTGACACTACTGCTGAACTCTCTCTCAGAGAGCACTGGGAGTCCTCTGTATGTGCACATCACCAAACCAGTGGGGCACTGTCCACATTAACCTCAGGGAGGAACGAGTAAAGTTTCATTTCAGTATCAACTTCGGTTTTTGGAAGTTTTACTGATTTTTACGGTTTACTGATGATCCACGTGGGTATTGGCTGTGCGGGTCGCGCTATTATGCCCTTGGTTCCGGTGGATTTTTTGGCAGTGTTGGGGAAGTCTTAACGGTGGAATAATCGCCATGTTTCACACTGCTGTTAATTGTCAAACCGGGTAATTCCTGCAACCCTAACAGGCAATACATGTAAATGAGGCGTTGTTGTGTGTAACCATTTCCTGGATTTAAACTTACATTTATAGTATGCTCTCGTTTGAGGATTTCTGCTATTTTACACAATCAGCAAAAACATAATTTGACCAGGGACACCTGTACTTATTGTACATGACCTCTATTCTGAATGCTTGCTGTGCCTCATTTAAAGAGTAATAATACTTTATCAGTAATAATAACAGTCTAATAGTAATAATGAATTTGGCTACTTTCCTGCCTCTAAGTACAGGTGACTGTGTGGGATGAGGCCCGGACGTCACAAAAGCAAAAAAATGCTTAGGATATCTGCAATTTCCGTGCCTGTGCTGGGGTGTCTGTGAAGAATTCAGTTTGGTTCTCAGAAAAAATCCGCAAAATACTGAAACAGTGACTGCTGTCACTATTTGTTAACCACAATTAACAAATAAAAAATAAACAAAGTCACTGGAGGAGCAGCGGCAACGAGTTTTAGGATGAAACACTCCTCAGTCTAACCTGTTTTAAGGCTGAGATGGCAGATATATAAAGATAAATATTTGTAAAAATAAAAAGTTGGGCAATACTTAATTGTAAATGGGTGGAACAAAAATGAAAAGGTGAATATGTGGACTTTAGTGACATCAAAAATAGTGAAAGCATTTGAATGTTCTTACAGCTCTTTAGACTCTTAGAAACCACTAAAAATCATCTTCATTATTTGTGGTGTTTACAGTCCAGTTCTTTGAATCCACAGTTTACGTGAGCTGGTCCTGAATACGCTGGTCTTTAAAAATGTTCTCCCAGAGGATTTCTCCACCAGTCTTACCTGTACAGCACTAAATCCAGCAGGGTGGGACAAGAACACCACAAAACTGGCCACAAACTGTGTATGTATTTTCTCACTGTTGCTTTTACTTTTGACCTACTCTACCTCCACATCCTTCCTTTTTTTTTTCACCGTTGCTGATGAGCAGAAAAATGTTTGTTAATAATGGATGTTTTGCCGTTTAGGTACACTTTGCTTCACAAGAACGTCAAGAAGACCAAAAAGTCTATGCAACTGAGGGCCCCAAGACATCATCTAAATGCACAGAAGACCACTTAAATGTCCAAGCGAATGCGGTATTTTAACAGGATAAAATGTGCTATCCTGAAGGTTTTATGACCCACTGTGTTTGCTAATGCCAGTGGTTTGATGGTTTATATTTATATTTTCTGATTTCTTTTTTCTATTTCCATAGTGTCGTTATAGCCATGTGCAGAGTACACTGTGAAATTAAATGGTGGTATTCCATAAAGTGAGCTAACCTGATAATCCAAGCTTAACAATCCATTAAAAATTTTCTCCCAAATTCATGTCCACAAACCATCCATGATTAAGCTCTGCTTAACTCCTATGGCAACATATGCTTTTGGACAAACATGCTCCTTGTCAGGCCATAGTCTTTGTGTGGGAGTTTTCGGCTGATGTTCTCTTTTTTTTAATAATTACTGATTTTGCGCCGGTAACTTCAGTTACTCAGACTGTATTAAATGAAAAATACATTAAAGGCTTTTCTATGAATAACCATACTGTTCCTTTTTATTCATAATGATTGATGAGGGAATGTGGATAATTCACAAAGTTTTCAGGCCCAGGATCGAAGAGTGTAGGCAAATACTGATAACTTATGATAGGTACAGCTAAATATTCCAGGTTGTATGCAATGCAGAAAATCTTTCTTCAAACCTTGTGGCAAAATAGACTGGGTTGGTACAGGATGGCAGAATATCTTCCAAAGTAAGGAAAGTGAAATTCATAGATGGGCAGAACACCATAGAGGGGTACAGCATGGGCAGAAATGAGAATTGGGCAGTTTATAACCAGACCATAAACATGGTTTTGGAGTTTGCTTAAACAATGACCCCTGTGGAGTAGCCTACAGGCTGCAAGCTATTTTCCAATGCTTGTTAAAGAAGCCAAACTTCATAGTAAGGAGAAAATAATTCCCTGGCATTTAGTGCCACATCAGTCTCAAAGGCTTTTAATGTCCCAAGATGAGATCTGCAAGCAGGTGAATTGCACAGGCTTCTTGTTGCCTGTCATATCCAATAATAATAGGGCATAATAATATGCTAGTAGTATATTTAACTTAAAAAAAAAAGATGGAATAAAACGTATACATGACTGAAAGTCAGTCAGGAGTAAACTCATTGCTTAAGTTGTTAAAGAGACCAAAACTTGGAAGCTCAAGATTCAAGACAGTGGTTCTGGTGTCACAGGTGCTGTGTTAAAAATAAAAGCGGTTTTTGAGCCTTTTTTTTTTTGTATTAACAGAGAAATGGAAATGGGAAGCTGCTCTAAATTTCCTATATTTTGGGTTAGGATCTTGGGAAATTCCCAAAAGGCTATTTGGAAAAATAGACTATATAAATACTTCATGACACCATATTTTAAGAAATATAATATAATGGCAAGCCATCTAGTTCATGGTGCAAAAACATGAAAATGGCAGGTGTGTGCTTTTGAGTGTTTCGCCATAAATAAAAGCCTATGGAAGCAACGGCAAAAAAGTGCTATCATGCCACCAGTCAGAAGCAAGACATAGGGATAACGTTAGATCACACTGTTGTGTATTACTAAAGCATTGTTGTTTAAATAAATTTGCACTGTAAACTTGATGTAATTTTAAAGCCAATTATTGACAATTGCCTTAGCTTGAATTATTGTTACGATTATGTAGATGTAATTCAACCAAAGGCTTAGTGGATAGTTTTTTTTTGTTTGTTTTAGAGGGGACATATTATGCAAAACTCACTTTTTAAAAACAAGTAATAGGATTATGGGCCCCAAAACATGTTCATTAATTTCTTTGCACAAAATAACTTACAAAGTAAAGAGATCTCACCAGTTTCATTCTTCAGTTTCGGTCCCTTTTAAAACGAGCCGTTTCAGGGCTCTGTCCCTTTCATACAAATAAGCTGTTGCTGACCACGCCCCATCTATCCCATGCTCCACCCACCCCTTCCCTTGCTACTTTGACACATGCGCGAAGCGAACAAGCTGGTTCCTACTTAACTGCGACAGAAACACAAGTCATTCTTTGAACATTTCCCTCATCTGCTGACTTGCTGACAGTAGATACAGATTCTCCATGACGCTGAAGATAGCTCCTTATTCACAGCTCTTTTTTCCGTTCCACTTTAAGTATTTAACCAATTGTTGCTGGGACATGGCCATTGAAAATGAAATGAAAGCCACGCAGTTCTTCGGTTTTCTTTGTCTGGGAGAAAGTTTAGGGATGTGTGTTTTTCTTTGCAGCAACAACACAACACTTCATGTTGCCACAGCGCTTATCTGCGCTCGTAAAACTAGCAAACAAAACGGCCGCTCTTCAACGAATCTGGGGTTGGGCGCAGCAGAGCGCGCTGCACCTTCTACGTTCACGGGAACAAAATGCTAATTTTACGCTGTGATCTGTGTATTTTCACGCTAATTTCTTTGCCTTATCTAACAGCTGGGCGGAGCGAGTTTTTGCCACTGCTGTGGTCGGGCACGTCTGAATTCAGCATAAAAAAAACACAAGCATATATACAATCCAGTATTTCCTCCTGTATTGCTGTTTGAACGTAAGTTTATATATTTTTTTCTCTGGTACATGAAACTTAAGAGTCTTAGCTTTAAAATGAGTCCAAGCGCAAACAAAAATAATTATTTGTGAGCTTTTCAATTTGGGACCTGCAAATAACCCAAGATGGCCCCTGAAAGGGGTGACAAGCAACAGGATAGTGGGTGGGGGGTTGACAGATGAGAGGTGGTTCTATGCAAATGTTATGCACATTAGCCCAGTGGGACGTCACACTAGGCCATCCGTCCAAACGGGGCATTTTGAAAAGGTCCAAAGCTGTGAAGAATAAAGCAGGTGATTTGTTTTTATGTGAGTTTTTTTTTTTTCAAAATAACTTCCTGAATATGTTTTGTGTAGCCCATAGACTTATTATAACTAAAGTAAGTTTTGCATAATAGGTCCCCATGCTTTACTACAGAAGGAGCATATACCAATAATGGTGCAGTCTAGCAATAGGAAGAGGACATAGAGGTGAAAGACCACATAGATGCTACAGCTGTGAGTGGTACATGAATGCAAACAACTGTCTTGGTTGATTTAATTATTTTTTTCCCTGTTCAATCGCTTAATGAAAAAAAATCAAAAGAAGTGCAGTCACCTGATTGACATTGAAGTTTAGTTTCATCAGTTGGAAAATCTAGCCATCTATACTTCTCATTTAGAATGCAGATTTCACTGCGAGAATGTCCTCTCTTCCATTATCTGTGTTTTTCAACTTACCTGAGTGGTTTTATACTGGGTGTTTTTTGCTGCTCTCACTCTAACAGCTAGAGTGGGTGACACCATTGTTCCAAAGTTCTACCCATTCATTTCTATGGCCATTTTTTCGTTGGAAAAACGGGATTAACGAACGAACGACAAGACAAGACGTAGCATAAAGCTATGCACAAGCATGCTATTCCAGATCGGTCCCGACGTGTCAGAGCTGGAACGGTGTTTCCACCTCAAAAGCCCCGGGAGGAGTAGCGTGCTAAAAACGTTACTTTTTATAAAATAAATGCGTTTTAAATTATGTACAGGCAATGTAAGAGTAATGTAAATAAAGTAAAAAAAAAGTTTTGATTCTTCTTTCCGTGTGTCCCGGTGGTTAGGGACTCTTGCTGTAAGTAAGTGAATGCCCCAACAGGGGGCGACACAACAGGCCCACGGGCGTGAGGATGACGAACGGGGCGGAGCTGATTGTTTAAAAGTGGCGGGTAGAAGGGAGCTGCTGCAGACGGGAATCAATCCAGAATTAACATTAACTGTGTTCAGCGGCAGGAGCTGAGTATGTGTCTTTGTTGTCTTGACTGAGTAAATTGCGTTTTTCTCCTCACTGAGATCCATTGTACGAATCGAAGACAGCTAAGAGCGCGTTGAGCCTGCATGACACCAGGTGACTCTACTGCTAACAGCTAGCCTCAGAACATATGACAGTGTTTGCTCGAAAAAAGTGACTTTCTGAGATAAATCATACGGTTTAGTCTATGAGATTTGATGAGTTAGTACGTAAAACGTCTTAGCCACCTCGCCTCTTATTGGTGGTCATCGTTTAGAACTTAAGTTCTGGGACTTTTCCCCAGATCTGCCCGTTATTTCAGCCCTGCTTCCGACCAAAGCAGCAGAATCCCTCGTTCTCTTCAGAAATCTCATTAAAACTAATTTGTTCAGAGAGCACATCTTCTTCTCTTCTTGCACTACTTCCACAAAGATTTTAGCAGTTAAATATTCTATTGTTCTCACACTGTCCTGAACATTGGATGTATCCTCCTATCTCCTTGACTAGTTTTCAACATTGCCGGTTTAATTTAATCGTAAACACACCGTGTAGTCGGGGTTTTTTTCTTTGCTTTTCTTTTTTCTCTTATCTTTCGTCCGGTATTTCGGGTGATGAACGGATTTGACCCACACCAACGATTTGAACTAACGTAGAAAAGGCGTCCCTGTCTTAAACATAGGAAACACAACCACTAGGAGCCCACCCAGCTCTCTAATGCCCCCCTGGCCAAGGGAACGGCGTGTCTTTTTTAGTGAATTAAGCAATGATCAGACAGCTAAAATTGACTTTTTATCAACGTTATAGTGAAGTATTCAGTTGTAACATTAGTGTGAGTATGTGGCAGCCCAAATCTCATTCCTGTTAAACTGAAAGAAGGTACAAGGCCTGTTTACAGCTATTATAGTAGTGTTGTATGAATCTTGATACGTGTTCCCACTGTATCAAGAAACCATCCTCCTGTTCCCACTGGTTCAAGAAGCATGACAAAGGAGAATGACAAACTGATTCCAGTCAGGGTTGCTCTTCGGTGCCGTCCACTGGTTCCTAAAGAAATCAGCGAGGGATGCCAATGCTGCCTCACGTTTGTGCCTGGAGAGCCACAGGTCAGATATTGCTTTATATGTTTAACACATCCTCTCCCCAATTTGGTTAAGGTTGTCTTTTGTGTTAAGTTTTTGTGAAATGTTTGTTCCAGGTGGTGGTGGGCAACGATAAACCTTTTACTTATGACTATGTGTTCGATCCCTCAACGGAGCAAGAGGAGGTGTTCAGCTCAACTGTCTGTCCTTTACTGTTGGGCCTTTTCAAAGGTTTGCACACATTAGACCAGATTGCCAAGCTATTTCCCACATAACAGCTTTATTAAAAGTAGGGCTGTCAGTAGATTAAAATATTTAATCGCGATTAATCTCATGTTTGCCATAGTTAACTCGCGATTAATCGC
>JBBJLR010111540.1:0-21677 GCA_037577145.1 Brachypetersius gabonensis | reverse complement strand
GTCCATATAGTGCGGGCCTTCAACAGTTACTGAGGGTCTGCACTCAATATGGCTTAGATTATGATATTAAATATAATACAAAGAAGAGTAATATTATGATAATTAGAAGTAGAGAGGATCGGAAACTTTCATTTCCTGATTTTTCTTTATCTGGTGTTGTTCTTAATGTATGTAAGGAGGTCAGATACTTGGGGCGCTGTAGAACTGATGACTGATGACAGAGATATTTACAGACAGTGTCGTATGATGTATGCTCAAGTTAACATGCTGATGCGCAAATTCAGTATGTGCTCAGAGTCTGTTAAGGTTGCACTTATTAGGGCATTTTGTACCCGTATGTAAACTGCACATTTGTGGCGGTGTTATAGAAAGGGCAGCATGCAGAAACTTTATAGCATTACAACGACGGACTGAGGTGGTTCCTTAAGGTTCCACGAGGGAGCAGCGCAAGCCACGTGTCTGTGTGCGCGGTGTGTGTGTAGGTTATCAGACTCTGTAAAGCGTCTGGTGCGTTGCGTACGTTGATGTACAGGTGTGTGTGTAGGTTATCAGACTCTGTAAACCGTATAATTTTAACACTGACGAACCCGACACTGAGCTCTGTCAGATTTTTTTCCCGTTTATGGAACCATTGGCGTTTCAGTCTGTATGTAAAGGTGTGCTGGTGTGAATTCTGTCTGTTTTTTAAGTTGCTATTTTAATGTTATTTGTTGCTCATTGTATTGTCTGTGTTATTGGACCATGGGTGTCCTTAATAAAAGTTTGATTGATTGATTGATTGATCATTTACAGTTACGGCATTTATCAGACGCTTTTTATCCAAAGTGACTTCCACTCTCTAACTACAGGGGGCAGTCTCTCCCTGGAGCCGCTTGGGGTTAAGAGCTTTGCTTAGGAACCCAGTGGCGGTGCTGAAGGTAGGATTCGAACCCATGACGTCTTGGTCCAGAGGCAACCACCACCACCCGAAGCAAAACTATGAACATCTATTACAGACTGCTACTATGTGATTTAACGGTAGTTCACTACAATTCCTAAGCTGTTTTGTTAAAATACAGAAAACAGGTTTTATGTCTCAGAACTTCATTAATGTTGGTTCATGCCCCACTGCAGAAGTGGCACATAAAAGTGACCACTGGATATCACACTATCAGTATACAATACAATCATAATTAGCACAAAACGTAGTAGTTTACTACTATTCTTCTATATCATAGAATAATCATTTTTGGTTCTTTTAAGAACTTTTCATTGAAAGTATTCATTCTTTGAATATTTCTACTACTATTACTACTAATAAAGATAATAATAATAACAGTTTAGTCTGTGCCTTACTCTGATGCCAGTTGATGTAACTAATGAAAGGGTTGTTCTGTAACTGCTACATCTGGAGTGCTTGAGTACAGTCAGCAAGACAACTGTCCTAAAGTCACTAGGCTGAGCCTGGGGTCCACTGGTCCAGAACTCTGAAGAACAACTACAGCAACCAGAAGGTAGAGCACAGCACGGAGTGCATCTGTGTGTTATTAATATAGCACTTCTCTGGTGGGCTTCTGTTGGTCCTTTCTTGCCAGAGCAAACAGAAAAAAACACCTCAAACTAAAACTATGTTAGTAGCTTGCTTCTGGGGATAAAGGAGTTTGGTAGATGCACAAGACCACGCCATCAGTCGGAAGGCAATGGGTTAGTTTTGTCATTCGGCACATCTTTTGGAAGAAACATCTGAGCAATTCAAAGATGACAGAAAAGGAAAGTTTGACATGGGCATACTTCAGTTTGTAGGACATCTTTAGCATTCAAATACAACTGTATCCCTTATCATAGAGATGTGATATCTCTGGTTTTCCATCCATATGAACCTACATCAAAGCACGGCAGACTTGCTAGTGTTGTTTAAGACACACAGTGAGTGAACTGGTACAGACAGGCATCGCAGTTTTCACAATGCAGGTGCAGCATGGACTGGTCTGTTTTCATGCTGCTGTTGCCTTAAAATGTAAACTAGATCAGCATCCTGTGCAAACAGACCCTGTTATATGTGAAGTGTGTCTGTAGCATTTGGCTACGCAGTGAGTTTCTGTTCATTTTTGTCCACATCAACAAGCCTGCGCCACATTAATATAGTCGTATGCTGTTTGAGAGAAGTTTTGCGGATTCATTTCTGTAAAAGATTTGGGTGATTATTGACTTCTAGTGTTAACCTTCCAGCTCCAATTCTAAAGTATAGAAATTAGACACGAATTTTCAAACTGTTATTTCTAAAGAATGCTGTATTTACTTTCCCTTTTTATATACATACATAACTTCCAACTGCGTCTGACATTTTAGTGACGTTAGTGTACTATAGCGTATGAGAGGAAATGATTACATCCCTCTGGAATCACATAACAACTGCATTGTTTTTTAAAAATAGAAACGCTGCCCATAGTCCCTCATTTTCCTCCCATCCATCTTTTCGTCTTCTGATATTTGTTTACAGATCTGTTAACTTGTTTACAGAGACGTTTAAAATAGTATTACAAAGAAAATTGTCCCAGAATTAGCTTCGATTCGTTTAAAGAGATGCAACCGTGTATTGTTAGGCGCTGAAATGAATCACCATGAAATGATTTTTTTAGTGTGATAATTTTTCATTCACTGTCAAATCCATTGTTCTTTTTATAAATCAGTCCCTCATGACAAAAATACTAAATGCAATATGGTGCTCTGGCTTAGAGAACAAATAGAAACCACAGACATCTTCCGCATTATTTTTGTTCTTGTGACACCAGTGTGTCATCCGACACGCCTCCTCGTCCTAGTGCTGGGCTGTTTATGTTGCCTGGCAGTTAGTTAACAAGGTCTTCAGAGAACCCCAATGCTCAGCACCCACTCAAACAAAAACAACTCTGCACAAGGCGGTGGGGGCACGGCGACAAGGCCCGGACGTCACAGCTTATTTTGTGCCAATATATAATTTTTTGTGCATTTTAGTAAATTATTAGGAACATTTTTACTAATTTCTGAACATACATATTGACATAAATTAATTCATTTCCATATAAAATATAACTATATTTCTTTGGTACTACCCAGAGAACACAAAGTATGGGATGGTGGAATACCAAGAACTAATTTTATTTCTCCTTGCTGCTGATTGGCTGCCGCCCCGTGAACATCTGTGGCAGCTGCAGTCCAGACCCCTGCAGCTGTATACTGTATACAGTATACAGGTTGTATACAGTTCTTTATGTCATTCCTGAATCTAATTTGCTTATATGAATTTAAATCATACATTTTTGTAGAACATACCACTGTTGAAGACTTCTTACTGCGTTAAAGTCAGACAAGGAAATAACAAACAAAGCTGTGAGAACTTTTTCAAAAAATCCTGCACCATTAAAAGTGCAAATATGGAGCCAGATATTACAACTTAATACTTGCTAATAAATATACATTATTTTATTAATATCTTGAAAGATTTGGACTGTTATGAAATATTTTAATTATATATACTTCTAGTTCAGCTGTTACAGTAACAGTAAGTGCTTCTACATATCAAATTTTTCTTCAGGATTAAAAAAGTGTTACCGTGTCATCTCCCAGTCTGCAGAGTTAGTGCAGAGAGAGTTGAAATCACAACCTGTTTCTAGGAACATGCTTTGCTCTTATTCTTTACGAATTCAAAATAGGCAGCTTTGCAAGTATATATATATATATATATATATAAATAAATATATAAATATATATAAAAATATATATAATATTATGTCGATCAGGAAACATACTGCACATGTTGACCTGTTGGCTTGCATGATTTTTGCCCCTAAGGATGAGTCAATGTTAAGTCATGCTTGGAAAAATGTGTTTCTGTGCTTCATCAGTGCCTTGATTCAGATGAGTTCCTCTTTTCCATATCAGATACATGCCATCAATACAGTTTGGTCTCTCAGTTTCTTGGGTTTGGCTACACAATCATGTGGAAATCATCAACAAATCTTGGTAACTTTAAATCATCTATTTTATTTTTGGACTCAAATCAGAGTTGATTTAGGGACAACGTGACGCTGAAGATCCAGGAACGAAACAGGATTAGCTCTAAAATGTCGTGAAACTTTGAGTCCATGGCATGAATCCATTTGAAACAAGCAGCCCTGAAATATATTAACTTCTGAATTTCTTTTAGATTCTTTTATGCAAAACCATTTTTTACATCAGACTTGGCTTGTTTTGGTCGGATTTGACCCTGCAACATTATGCCCGTGTAGACTCCAGTGGAAAGTTGCATACGCATAGATTTGTATTTTGTATTTTGATAAGTTTTTGGCTGACACACCTTCCAAACAGCTCACTGCCATGGAAGTGGATTCTTATCAAAGTTCAAAGATACAATCAACGTCTCTGACTGTGGCTCTTGGGTCAGAGTGGCACGCAATTCACAGGTATCGCTTTTAAAGCATCAAATCTCAGTTTCCTAACTGAGAAACACGTGTGGATGGTCCAGCTGTATCTCATCCCATTGTATTGGAACATATTTGTATGGTTTACTAACGGCAGAACGTGCAAAAAGAGGTCCTTCCAAGAAAGCATAACAGGAAGGCAAGATTAGCACATTAAAATGTATTTGTGAGTAATATGCAGAGTGGCCAGTTTATTAGAATCATTAACCTTGTTCCTGCACTCAGCGGCTAACACTTATACATGCACTTTGTTGGTGAACAATTACTCACAGTAGCCCATTTAATCAACCCCTGGACCACCAGCAACTACACATCACACATCATCAGCAGCATCACAAGCAACAAAATACACTCAAAATGCACTCCTCAGATTCACAATAGCTAGTGTGTTAACAGTATTTCATTAAACAGATATATAGATAAGCAACTTCATATCGAATGAACAGGACAATTCTAAACTCATCACCTGTCACTCAATCCTAATCAGAATATAGTTCAACCAGGGTCATTTTTTATAGTTCAACCAGGGTCAGCCACGAGAACGACAGCCTAAAGCACCGATATCATTATCATCACCGTCAGAGGTCATTATTCTTTATATAATCAACAGTTAAATACGTATATTCAAAGTCGAAGTGAAAAGCAGTTGGACTGCTTTATTACGGTTCCTACGCAAAACTACGCTGAAGTCTTTAAAGGCAGTGCAGCCACTAGAGGGAGACATAGTTTCACCATCACCTCATTGATGGCAAAGTTCAAGTTTAATATAAATTTTTAATGTGAGCATTAATATCCCAGTAATTCCAGTGTAAAGAGGAAGGAGATTAAAGTGTTTTTCTCAGGTATCTTAATAGCAGTACTGTCACTGACATAAGAGCTAAGGTGCATTCTTCATTCTAACATTGGAATCAGTACAAAGTTTTGTAGTCCTTTCATTTTGCACCATCTGTGTATGGAACATGCTTTTACACCAATCAGCCATAAAATTAAACATAACATTAAGTGTTCAGATCTGAGCAACTCTGACAAGGACCAAATAGTGACCAAACAGCGGGGGGTTTCCCAGCATGCAGTGAGACTAAAACCGTCTAAGTTACATTACCTTGCAAATTACATTATTTAACTTCTTGATGCCAAATACCACAGCACACCTTCAGAGGTCATGTGGAGTCCATCCCTTGATGGATCAGAGCTGTTTTAGTGGCACAAGGGGGACCTACAGAATATTAGGCAGGTGATTTTAATATTATGGCTGATGAACAAGCATGTAGGTGTGTTACACATTGCTGATTCTAATGCTGAAGGGGCTACTGTCTCTCAGCCTTGTTCTCTCCTCCCCTCCTTCTCTGTAGCTTTGCTCCAGCTGCATCTTCTCTGGATCCCCTCCCTCCACATCTCCACCTCCACGGAAACTCTGTTGGTTGGTGGGCAGGGACTGTTCAAAAAGAGGTGGAGCCTTGGCCTTGACAACCTTGTCAAAGTAGGCGAGATCTGCTACATATTTGCCCATTGGAGACAGAGAGACAATGGGCGGGAACTCATAGCCGCATAGGATCTCGTCAGGCAGGTAGGAGGTGCGCACCTGGCAGGTGGCGGAGGTGGGTTCCACCGTGGAGCTCATCATCACCAACAGTTCAAAATCAGCCAGCTCTGGATCTGTCCATCCTCCACCTGAGACAGAGGCAGAGCAGGTTTGAGACTACATTTAACATTTTCAGTTAACTTGACATTGTTATTTAGGCAGCTTTAGACATAGTTTGTCATGACATCCCTCTCTCCTGTGTGTTCTCTGTTTTCATTTATAGCTCGACTCATGTTTGGGTCACATTTTATCTTTTAATAGAACCGACTTCATATTTACATACAGTCTTGGCCAGATTATTCAATGACACAGAAATTGCTTCCAATATAAGATGTATCAGTATAAAACCCATCACATCTCTCATCCCTGTTCCCCAAACTGGTGCCAAATTTGCTTTCTATAACCCTCTGCTAATGCTTATGGCATACCTTTAGACCCTAAACACTTACAACTGTAGGTAAAGTATGTACTGTACATGTTTTCATAACATCATGCTTAGATTGCAGTCATTTCCTTCTCTTTGACATAATCAAAATAAAAGCATACCCTTAGCGGCCCATGCCCGAAGTGGGCTATCATTGTCGATAGTGTGGTAGAAGGTGAGAGGGAGGATCAAAAAAGGGCTCTCGCTGGCTGTGTCCACACTGAATGTGACA
The DNA here is from genome assembly GCA_037577145.1 of Brachypetersius gabonensis. Taxonomy (NCBI): domain Eukaryota; kingdom Metazoa; phylum Chordata; class Actinopteri; order Characiformes; family Alestidae; genus Brachypetersius; species Brachypetersius gabonensis. The sequence goes on along the minus strand of JBBJLR010111540.1, from coordinate 15,000 downwards.
TTCCTCTGATCCAGACGCACCGTTTCGCCCTCTTTAGACACGCAAGGCTGCAACAGCTTCCCTGTCACCTGCACAGTGTCTTTTGGTTACATGTGCATACCTAAAACTCTTAAGACTTTGTTCCATAAAATAAATGTAAATAAAATAATAATCAAATTTTGTCCTGACAGTATATCAGTATGATTATAGACCCTCCCTTATTTACCTGGCAACCCAGTAGGAGGCTTTTGCGCATGTTGGCCACCCTGATCATAAGACATGCCCGACCGTCATGGTTGGCTATTACTGCATGCTGGCTGAAGCGAACTGTCTCACCACGTTTTTTTGGCCGAGCCACCTGGAGGGAGACGAACATAGAAAAAAAAGAGAAAAGGGACTAAACATCAGATATATGTAAACAAATATAGCCAGATGTATGTAATTTGGTTGTTGTTTGTAATGTGTAATGTTTGTGGCAAGAGCTGGGGATCGAATCCCTTTTGATCAAGCCAAAGACAGTGAACAGATTAGGTGTGGTACAGGAGCTACATACATATACTTATCCTTTCTTTAAAAAACAAAAAATAGACAATATTAGCAGGCTTATCTTAAAGATTCCGAAGCACAGCAGACATGACCAGAGGCGGGGCCAGTGTGTGGTGAGTACTGGCCACAGATGGGAGACACAGAACATTCTACATGCATAGTCATACAAGTACAACACCCATGCATTTAACCCATTCACCAAGAGAAACAGTCGGCTGCCACCAACAAGGTGCAGTGTGGGTGGGGGGATAGTACCTAGATCAAACAGACCCTACCAGGTCCAGGGCCGACGCCCTAACCACTAGGCCATCAGGCTGCCCACAAAAAAGAAGGGCAAGACATTGGTTAAACCCTCATTCCACACAGAGAGGTAGCGAGTACACACCCCTTGTTGCCAGTATTGGTGGGTCTTGCCCTTCTTCAGGTGAGGCTCAAGAGACAAATATCTTTCTGCCAAAGGCATCTTTATCTCCCACTCCTGATCATTGAACATGGGAGGTTACAAACCATTGAGACAATGCCAAGAACTGCAACTTCCTCTAATGGTCCTGATTGACCTTCTCAGTCTGTTGGACCGGGAATGGAACCCAGACAAGAGGCTGAATTAGCACCAGCCCTCTACTGTAACTCTGTTTACTGCCAGTACAAGCACCTTATAGTTCTACACTTACTCATTGTGGTTTTTCTGTGCTGCTAACTCTGCAATAAGAATAAGAAAATGATTCCAGTGCACCATATGCTCATGTGTTATAATGTGTATATATGGTGCAATATTTCAATTTCTGGTCATCTAAGTTTCCCACTCACATGACTGTTATGCTGCAACATTGTCTATTTATTGTTTATTTATTGCAGTGTTCTGTTGTCCATGGAACTCTGTTTAATGCTGCTAACTGCCGCCTGATCAGTAATCAGACCTAATGGGGGGTGCTAGCGATGTCAATGGAGTAGGGTGTGTTTAGTGTGGGTCCCCGCTAAGCCTATTTTAATTTATTTTTTAAGCAACTTTCATCATTCTGAACTGTGCATATTTTCAATCTAACTACTAAGAACTATCTATGTGCTGTAATAGTACACAGATAGTACAAAGTGCATCAAAGGGCCCCGATGGATTGTCTATGACCACGACGCTACCTAGTGATTTGGACTAGTTTCCGATCTGAAGTCGGAGATTTGTCTCTCGCTGAAAGTTGAGATTTCTGTGGTGATAAATACAGAGTTGAGAAATGCTCTTGCGGAGGATCTCGACCTCATCAAAAGTAACACAGCGATATGACTTCGACCAGGTGAAGGCTAATGTCCAAATAATGGAAATTGAGGGTGGTTTGCTCAACCCCACTCAGTGCAGTTCCAATCAGTTCATCTCAAACCTACTCAGTAGTCCGCCTTAGATCAGCCCCACTCCGTTCAGCCCAGCTCCAGCCAGCCCAGCAGCCTTCTCAGGGGCTTCAGCCAGCCAAGGACCCTTATCAGCGGCTTCAGACAGCCCAGCAGCCTTCTCAGTAGTCCTTCTCAGATCAGCCCCACTCCATTCAGCCCATACCGGCTGCTCTCCCTGCAGCGGCTCCGGCCAACCCGGCCACTTTTTCTGCCAGCCCAACCACCTTCTCTGCCAGCCCTGCCACCTTCTCTGCCAGCATGGCCGCCTTCTCCGTGGCTTGAGCAAACCTTTCCTCGCGGCTCCCCAAGTAGCTCCAGCACACAGCTCCCACAGCCATGGGTCCCACCTTAGTGCCAGCTGCAGCAGCCGTAGCTCCCCCCAACCTCTTTTTCTGTAGGGAGGTCACCTCCTTCGCCGCCTTATCTGCCACCGGCTTGAAGGGTGGACTGTGCTGTTTCCTCATCTCCCCCCCCTCTGCTGTTGTGGGGGCTGGGAGGTCTGTTTCGGCACCCCAGAGTGGCACCATTGGGGGAGGGTCCTGTCACGATTCCAGTCTGTGGGATTGTGAACTGTCCTCAACCCACAGCTGGGGATAGTTTCCCAGAGGGCTGATTAACCCTCGGTGTGGTATTTAATGTGGTGTGGAGCATTAGCCTTAGCTGTTTCTGGTCTGTGTCCTCAGCATCATTTTTTGTTTCTGTTTCTTTGTGTCTGGCCCACGTGCCTGTATCTGTTCCTTTCTGTGTTGTAAATAAATCACTTTGTATGGAAGTCTTCGTCTGTGCCTTCTCTCCTTCTTTGTCCAGACAAAGCCAGTTTGTGACAAGGTGTTTATTTAACATGCTCATGCAACTGGGTGACCACACACAGGCTCTATGGCTCAGCCAGGCTTTAAACACACACACAGCCAAACACACGTTGAAGACACTCACAGATTAACTCAGACTACAATTAGAGACAGGAGGACATGTCGTTAAGTACCTAGTAACCTAGTAACTTTATGCAGATGACATGTTGTTTATATCGAACCCCTCCTCAAGACTTCCTGAGTTATTGAACTTATATCTGGTTACTCCATTATATCTGGCTACTCCATCCATTTCTGGCTACCCAGAAAAGCGAGTTAATGCCTATTACTCCTGCAGAGTAATGTGGGGTACTGTGTGGGGCAGCTGGTACCCTAGTGGTTAGGGCATTCGCTCTGTGATCAGAAAGTCGTGGGTTTGATTCCCAAGACCGCTAGGCAACTCTGAGGTACCCTGAGCAAGGTACCGTCCCCACGCTGTGTTGGTAGCTGCCCTCTGCTGGTGAATGGGTAAAATGCAGAGGATGTATTTCCTGCTGTTCACACTGTGTGCTGTGGTGTGTTCACGTCACTTTCACTTTACAGATAGGATGAATGTTGGATCAGCCCTAGAAAGTTTAAGTACCTAGGTATATGGGTTTCACACAGTTATAAAGATCAATACAAGTTTATCTATCAGCTTTTTGATAGTTAAACAGGGCACTGGGGTGCCCTGCCCCTCTCTTTAGGAGGAGGAGTTAATTTGATTAAATTTCTCCATTTATTTCAAAGTTTTACCATGGAATTAACTAAATCCTTTGTTACCATCCTGAATGTTCAGCTATCAACCTTTATATGGAATAAAAAGCAACCAAGGATAGGCAAAAATATTTTATAGTTACCTCACACTATGAGTGGCATGTTGCTTCCAATTTTTTGTACTACTACTGGGCAGCAAATATTCAAATTGCGCTATACTGGATGAGAAGAGATGCCACTGGCCCCAGTTGGATGGCATTAGAGAAAGCTTCAGTTAAGCTCACCTGCCCTTTGGCCCTGTTGTGTTCCAAACTGCCCTTTAAACAGCCCATCTTAACTTATACATCCAATCCAGGTGTTATCCATACAGTGAAGATATGGAATCACTTTAGACGTTCCTTTAAACTTACTGAGATGTCACTGCATGTTCACCCCATCAGTAACTGATAAAGCCTTTGATGTCTGTATTTGGTATAGAGTCTCTGTTTGATTTATATGTAGAAAACAGGTTTGCCTCATTCGAACAATTATCATGTAAATTTAACATAAACAAGTCACTTCTAAGTTCACTTGTGGACTTTATTTTTAAATGTAAATTTGACACCAGACAAAGAATGGGTAGGATTTTTATCATGCTTAACTCACGCCAAGTGACTAGATTAGGCTCTCTTATGAGGAAATAGGAAGGGGTCTTGGAAATATCTATTTCAGACACAAAATGGCAAAAATTATTCAGAGGATCTACTACTTCATATAGCCTTCATACATTAGTTTAAAATTGTGCATCAACTTCATTGGTCAAAGGAGAGACCATCTAAGATGCAGACAACATCCAGCCACATTGTTGCACATGTTTTGGTCTTGTCCAAGGCTGCATTGGTTTTGGCAATCGATTTTTGAAACCTTCACAAGAATATGTGGAAAAACAATACATCCAACTCCATTGATTTCTTTATTCGGGGTGGTCCCATCAGACATCTTGAGTAGATGGAATCTGAATATGATAGCCTTTGGTTCTCTTTTGGCCAGAAGGCTTATCCCTGTTAAATGGAAGCACTCTCTGCCTCCAACATATGGCCAGTGGATTAGAGTCACATATCCATTTAGAAAAAATAAGATACACTATCAGAGGTTCAGTAGGGAAATTTTATGATGCTTGGCAACAATTTGTAGCCTATGTTAAAAATTTGACAGATTCTACTTTAGCCACATGATAATTAGAATAGCCATGCCCTATAAACATGTAACCCTTGGTAAACTGATGAACATAAAAAATTGTTAATTTTTTGTTTCAAGTGTATATGTTTGGTCCAGCATTCTGGGGATAGGGAGGGAGGGGATCGTGTTATGTTTTGTATTGTGTGTAATTGTATTGTGTGTACTGAATAATTAATAAAAAAGACTTTCATATAGTAATCAAACCTAATGTCCACATTTGCTTTCTATTAAACGAGGTCTAGATCACAGCTAAATGACATTACACCTCAGACACCCTTTGACAAAGTACAGAGACACGTGGAACCAAGTGTGAAAGCTCCGCAGTTAAATGGTGGGGTTCTTTGTACTGAAAATTTGTGACATAGGACCATTCTATAACAATGAAGGTGTTACAGGGATGCGTGTTGACGCAATCACTGGTGTAGATGTAATACAGGAGAGGGCTCAGCACACATCCCTGTGGTAAGCCAGTGCTGAATGACAGGGTGGATGATCTCCAGTTACCAACCTTGGCAGATTGTGGCCAGTCAGTAAGAAAGTTTGTGATTCATGCACATTTAATGGGGGATGGCGGGGAGTCCAGGTTAACCATCCTGGCTATAAGAATGTCTGGGGTGATGGCATTAAATGCTGAGCTAAAAATAAGGAAGAGCATCTTTGCAGAAGAAGAGCAGAGTGGAGGGCAGTGGAGATTGCATCCTCTGTGGAACTGTTTGTCTCATAGTGGGGGTCAAAGCTGGGGGAGAGGCAGTCCTTTATGTGCTTTAGGATCAGCTTCTCAGAGCAGTATCAATGTGTCAAGAATTGTCAATGCAATGGGTCTGTAGTCATTGAGGCCACTGATGGTGGTGGACTTGGGAACTGGGACTACTGTTGCAGATTTCAGGCAGTGAGGGACAGTGACTTGTGACAGGGAGGGTTGAAAAGTCTGGTGAACGCAGAAGAGAGCTGTTCAGCAGCTTTCCTCTGATTTACTGTTCTGAACACATTGCGAACCTGGTGTTCTTAGAGGGTGAGTGTGTGGGGGCTGAGCTCAGAGGCGGCTGTGGGCAGGGTGGTTTGCATGGTAGAGGTGTCCACAGTTCTCTCAAAGCGGGCAAAGAAGTGGTTTAATTCCTCTGCCTCTGCTAATGAGATGTCCGTGTTTTCCGTATTTGTCCTGCTGCCTTTGTAGTTGGTGATGTGTTTCAGATCTTCCTATACCTTTCTGGGGTTGCTGTCTGAGAGGCGATCTGGAAGCTTATTTGAATTGTCCCGTTTTGCTTCTCTGATGCCTTTTTTGAGGTCTGCTCTTGCTCTGCTGTACAAGGTCTGATAAACGTAAATACACATTAAATTCACATTATACGTGCTGAACAAATTTAGGCAGCACAGTTCTTAAGCATGCTTTGTTGAAATCCTCTGCGATGATGTGTCTGGTATGTAGAAAGCGGTTATTAGCACTACAGGCAGTTCTCTGGGCAAGTAAAATGGTCTGCACCCAGCAGACATTGCCTCTATGTCCAGAGAGCAGACTGATCTTAGTGTTGTGCACCAGTTACTTTTTCCGGCTGTAGCCTTTCGGTCATTATGGTGCATTTTGCGGCCTGTTGGCTGCATCGAAGCATCAGGAATTTCCTCTCGTGGCCATGTCTCCGTGACGACCAAGGCACATCAATCGCAGACGAGCGGATGTTTGGCGAGTAGTAGGTTTAGTTCAGCAATTTTGTTGACAACTGACCGTGCGTTGGTCAGGAAGATGCTGGGAAGCAGTGGTTTAAAAGGCTGCTTTTTGAGCCTGACCGGCAGCCCTGCTTCCTTGCTCATGGCTCAGTTTCATGGTGCTGGGAAGATGACTTTCAGTTCAAACCAGTAGGAGCACTGGACCAAAGGATCGGCCAGTAGACTCAAGAAGGTGACAAAAAACTGCACAATCCTTTCCTTAACAGTCCCTTCCTCCAGTCGATGTGTTTGATGTTACAACCATAGGTAACCCAAAATTACTCAGAGGTCACTCAGTCAATGCGGAAGAAATGAACTCTATCTGGAGTTGTACAGGAACAGTGCCATGAATTACTTTTTCCAAGCAGACCTCTGTCTAGAGCTAAAAAGAAATTGGATTAAAGAGTTCAAATTCTAGAGCTATTATGTGCTAAACTGGTCCTCCCTACCTGTATGGGGTCTCCATGAAAGGAGGCTAACCTGGGCTCAGTTAAGGATGAAGTGGCAGGCTCCGTGGCTTTAGGCTAATATAGAGTGTTGGTGCGTGCTTCTTCTGACAACAATGCTCCTAAAGCATTGATTTGACTGACCAGAGTCTCATGTTCTTGCACATAATATTGTATAGCCAATTTGTCTTTGAAATCCTCTGACCATTCCTGAAGAAAGATCACTGAAACTACCTTTGGGTTTCCTCTACTCTCTGCCAGTCGAGTCTGAAAGTGAACTGGATAACCCTGACAGAGTTTAAGCAGTCTACAGACAGAGGTTGACCAATCACATTGGGTCTCGGTCAAAAAAAAAACACAGTTATTGCGAGGGAGAAAAGTATCAGTGAACATGAAAAAGAAACAAAATGTGTGTAAAAAAGAAAGGATAATGTGACAGAGAAATGGAGTGGAGAATGTACACGAAAGAAAAGAGAACAAGTAGAAGGGTGTTTGAGAGACGAGAGAATAACTAAGGAATAAGTAGAAAAAACGCAAGGACATGCAAGGATGCAAAGGCAGTTAAGTAAAGTTTTACAGATAAAGGTGCAACAAAGAAAGAACATTCTAATACTGGTAGCAAGAAAGCACAGGAGGTGCTGCAGAAGACCTGTTGTGGAGAATGAAAAAAGAGCTGAAGAAATTTGCAGAACTGGCAAATTATGCAAGGAGAGCTTAACTCATGACTGTGGACTGACAAGGAGTGGTTTAAAGGTACAGACTGACCAGCTTAAAGTGCTCCACTGAACGCCACAGAAAGTCCTTCCCTCCGCCATCAGACTCAACAACTCCTCCCTCAGTCACACACCCACACAATAATCTGTGTAAGAGCCCACTGCTCCTTTCTATATATTCTTATGGGTTTAAAAACTATCATTGTGTGGAAGACTATGTGCACTATTTTTGTTGTGATGTGCAACAGTCTAAGTGCAATAAAGGGTTTTCATCAGGTGCTAAAACATTATTATGTGCAATATTATATGTCGTTCTCTAAATGGTGCTAAATCACTTAATTACTGTGAAGTTGTCTTCATGTGCAATATTACTACTTGGTCAATACTTTAATTACTTTATAATATTAATAGTTCTGCTACTGATCTTCTTATAGTGCAAAAACGTATTTCAAACCACTGTTTGTGTCAATAATTTTCCACTCAACTGCATTATTTACCTATAGACAGGTAGGTATACAAATAATTTCTGTATGTAGCATAATCTGTTCATTTGTGGTTGTTTTCTTTCAAGAGATTTATTTAATTTGATTAATTTTATTAAGATGTCTTTTATTAACAGTATTCTTGTGTCTCTTGATAAATAAAATAAAATGCTAAAAAAAATGTATGATATGGGCCTTTTAGTCAATGTAAACATGAGTAGTGATCATAATGGGATCTTTTGTAGGACAGTTATCTTGGTATTATGTAGATTTTTTTGTGTAACAGAATAAATGATGTGGGGTCTAGATACCACACCTTTGCCAGAAAAGTTCCTGTGATGAAGATCTCCATGGCAGTAGTAATGAGGAGCTGAATGATTAGCAAGACGATGGCAGACGGACACTCTTCAGTGATGCAGCGGAAGCCGTAGCCGATGGTTGTCTGTGTTTCCAGTGAAAAGAGAAAAGCCCCAGTCAGACTCTGCATCTGCATCACACACATTGTGTGATTGGCTGGAGGATCAAACTCTGAATAGGAAGAAAAAAATACACTTAATTTTCTTAAAATGTCATGGGTTAGGTTTTTGCTCAGGTTATCACTGTTCGTTAGATTGGCCATGCCTTTAAAACGAAAATTCATGCCTTTGGGAGGGGAGAGAACCTCTGAGAGCTTGGGCTAGAAAGACAAACCCTGCATTAATGGTACAACTGAGAAACAGGGAGATAGCCTAATGGGTGCAAAAACTTGAAATTGCAAGATAGAGGTGGCTATAGGATATAAAACTGGAAAGAGCTTCAGCCACGATTCTCCTCCTAACTTTAGGTACTTCATTTTTTATCTCCCTCACTCCACCACCCTTCACTCTTATCTCATCTATCTGTGTCTCTAGGGTCTCCTTCTCATGTCAATTTTTCTTTCCTGTCCACTTACATTCTCTTATTCAGTGGTGATGATGAACCTACAAAGATCAGATCAGTTCAAATTGATCAAATTTCTCTTTAAATCGGTTTCTCTTTTGGGTGTTAAAAGCATGAAGGTATGTCTGTTAGATAACTTAACCAGTCCAAAGTAAGGAACATTCCTATTAGACAACATTGGCATTGATCTTAAATTATACAGGTAATCAGATCCACCATGATCCAGTTAATTAGCTCTTTTTGAGGTGAAATACAGTCTGAGAGAAGCTGCTCACCCAGCAGGTCTCCATGTACTAGAGCCAGAAGGTACCATAGCAAGCCAAAGATGAACCACGTCCCAACAAAGGTGGCACTGAACAGGACCAGCTTGTACCTCCACTGCATGTCCACAAAAGTAGTCCAGGGATCGCGCAGATACAGGGTGCCCCGTCCACTCACATGTTCAATGCGAACATTGCTCCGCCCATCCTTGGACAGCACACGGCGGCGGCGGCGGAGCATCTGGCTCCCAGACCCTGCCCCACCCAATAGCGGCTTAAGCACATCTGTCTGCGTATGGCAGTGGCAGACTTTCTGGTGGGCAGAGCCATGTGGCGATGTGGGCGTGGACGACGTCATCTGTAAAACATAGCAAATGAGTCAGATTAGCTATTTTAGTGCTGCTATGGATCCATGTTGAATATGTGGTGATAGGAAGAATTTAGTGTCTTTTCGTTCATTTTTCTAATTTATCAGTAAAATGCATTACTTATCGCGAGTATACAAGGCTCCACTCTGCCACTAAACCGGTAGTGCGTTCCGTCTCCTGACGGCGTATCGCCTTCTTACCCTGTTACGTGGTTCCCTGGGAGACCGTAGGCCTTGGCAACTTACGTGCCAACTTACCCTGGTTTCCTGGGATACTGAGTATTATAACTTCTCAACTGTATCAAGTGGTTGGGTGCGTCAAGCGGGTGCATGCGTTTCCTGGGTTGCCCAAAGGTTTTCTAAAACCATACTGAGTGGCTTTTTTTGGTCAAGACTTCTTTCTGTCCAATGGCTTTATTTTGCTATGTTTTACTGTTTGCTCTGTTTATTGTCGTGTTTTGTTTTATTGTTTATGTCTTGCTTTGTGGTTTGTTTTGTTTTACGACTTTGTGTTTTGTTACTAGTTGGTTTTCTTCTTCCCCCTTTGGTCGGAATGTATACTGTGTAGTGGCTCTTTTAGTCACTGTGTGCTTGTGTGTGCACTTGAAGGTGAACTGGACCCACACAGTCAATTTGTTTTAACTGTTGATTGTTTAATGTAAGCTGTTTATTTGTGCAGATATCTTTTTAATAGTGGGATTTTTGGTATATTTAATACAATAAATGTTCATGGGATTCACGTCTTAGACCTAGTGCTTTCGAACCTGTGTCCTCATGCTTTAAAGCCGTGTGTAATGTCTCAGGGTGGCTGCAGGACAAGCAGCCTTTGAGTTGTGTTAGTTTATCATTTTATGTTCAGGGTTTAGTTTATTTCAGGGTGGCTGCCGGTAGAGGCAACCCTTTTGAGTTGGTCACATGTCAAGGTGTTTGTGTGTAATCGGCAGGTTGGCTCTGAGCTTGTGAGGAGCTCAGAGGCACCTGGTGATCACACACAGGTGTTCTAGCTTGGAGCACTCCTGAGGAGAGAGCTGACAGGAGTAGTGAGGTAATGAGTATCACCAGCTGTGCTCAGTAGGATTGGTGGTGAAACGGGATAAAAGGTCGGTTGAACCAGAACCACAGTGCGTGGTCACCAACAGTCAATGCTAAATGACTGTCTAAAAAAAACCAACATCTTGGGGAGTAAGTTTATGTTAAGGAAGGGACAGGAACCCTTATGTATAGCTATTAGGAAAAGTAGCGAAGTAATGTCAAGTCTGAGGACTCTAGAAAACGTATTGCCCTGTGGTTTACACTGGTGCTGGGGACAGTCGGTTTGAGAGAGAGCGGACCGTGGTTAGGGTGCTCTTGTGTTCTAGGACAGCCACAAGGAGAAGAAAGACAAGCTTCCCAGCGGACTGGAGGAGAGCAGCGGATTCAGAGAGAGACGAGTGGCAGGAGTCCCGGAAGGGGTGTTCCATCTAGGCGCTCTACCTCCCTCTCTATCTCTCTCTGTGTTCAGACAGGAGGAGCAGGGAGCTGTGTGAAAGACTGTGGCTGGGACAGGACTGTGCATTGTCCAGCGGACTCTCAAAGGATCCAGTCTGTAAGGTACAGACTGAGGCGACTTCAGGGCAAGAAAAGGAACGGAGGGAATACCAAGGAGTAGCGAGGCTTCTTGAGGCAGAGCCCTCAGGATTGAAGAGTGTTTTGAGTTGAATGTTTTGACCTTGCCTTTTTGTTTCAATAAAGACTGCCTCTGGATTCCTATTACTTGCTGCTGTGTTTCTCCCCTTGCAGGCATGACACCGAGATAATATCTACAACCATTTAACTAATTATCTGCATGAAATTCCCAAAGTGGCGTAGTGTGACTACTTTCGTTTCTAAAATCCTTCCATGGGCTGCCTACGGTAATTCCACAAATACAAAATAATATGCATTACAAATTTGAATTTTTATTTCTATGTTATATACCCTCCATATTTATATACTTTGTCACCACTGTTAATTTGCTTTTTTTGACGAAGCAGAAAATGTTGACTGTGAAAAAGTTAGGGTAAACAAAATGTCAGCCAGTCTCTTCCAGTCTCAGACCTACACAAGCAATTCAATCTTTATTCCTTGTAGCATCTATGGGGTGCCATTTGTAAAAACAGCTTAACAAATTTAGAGGTGTAATTTTTTCATAATTTAGCACAATGTTCACACAATTTTCACATATTTAGAGCTAAATGTGTTTAAAAAACAGTTAAGTTTTAGAACATTTTCTTGCTGCATAAATGTTAAATTTACATGTGAAAAAAATCTAAATGTTAAATCTAAATATTAAATCTAAATGTTAAATCTAAATATTAAATCTAAATGTTAAATCTAAATGTTAAATCTAAATATTAAATCTAAATGTTAAATCTAAATGTTAAATCTAAATGTTAAATCTAAATATTAAATCTAAATGTTAAATCTAAATGTTAAATCTAAATGTTAAATCTAAATATTAAATCTAAATGTTCAATCTAAATGTTCAATCTAAATGTTAAATTTAAATATTAAATCTAAATGTTAAATCTAAATGTTAAATCTAAATGTTAAATCTAAATGTTGCATTCACAAATGGCAGAGATATTCTAATTGCCCTTGCCCCATGAATACTATGGGCTGTTACTTGGCAGGGGGCGGGATTGCCTGCTGTGATATTCCCTCACCAAAATGGAGGATTTGCCTTACTTGATCTTAAATCTAAACGTTAAATACGAAAAATATATCTCGCACTCTAAATGTGAAACTCCACAGTTAGATAGGGCTCGGTGACACTTTTCCAACGACCCCTCATTTAACATAATAGCCCCAAGCGATCCCGATAAATTTGCCGAAAAGCGTTCACTTTGGACAAAAGTATTGGGACACCACCCCCTCCAAAGAAAGAAGGGCCGAGTGTGGCCCAGGCGCGAATCTGTCAGCATCTCACATGTTTAAAAAGATCTCAAAAAATAAGAAATACAAATCTCAGCAATAAAAATCTTGAAATATAAAGACTAAATATAAACAATATTATGCGTAAAATAAAATGCAATCGATGCAAAAAAACTGACAAGGGTGCAACAGCAGCAAGTGTGTGTTATGACAGATTTGGAGTGATGGTATATTGAATGACATGCATGTTTAATTTAGAAACACAGTTAGTGGTTAAATCAGTGGTTTAAAATTATATTTAAGTAAATATTGCACAGACTAAGGATATATCGAAGTTCAGTAGTGCCACAGCTTCTTGAGAAAAGACAGGTTGTTCTGCCTGATAGGTGTTTTGTTCCTGTTCTGGGATACAATTATCTTCAGTACAGCGTTTGGATCTCAGTCTTCTTTATTGCGTCTTTACCATGCGGTCTCTCTAACCAGCACTCACTTTCTTACTCTAAAGTTCTCAACCTACAGTATACATTGAACACACAGCCCTCTAGTGGCTTACTTTGGTAACACATACAATCACATGATATTATAACACAATCACTTAATATCATTACATCCCCGTTTTTCTGCAAATAAACAGACACTTATCTTTGTCTTATTTACAATACACTCTTATAACAACATTTTAAACTCAATGTCAATATTCAAACTTGAACAACCAACATTAATCAGCTACACACCACATTACTTTTTAGCCATTTTTACAGGTTCAGTCTATCAGGTGTCTTGTGGATCTCCTAAGTGTAACTGTTTGACTGGTATGTGTTTTCCTTGTTTGAATCAGTGTCACAGGCATTTGTGGTTAACAATGCAGTTGACTCAGGGTTTGCATTGTTTTGCTCCAGATCACGTCTGTTCCTTCTGAGGATTTGTCCATCATCCGTTTTCACTGTGTATGATCTTGGAGCTACCTCTTGCATGACTGTAGCTTTCTTGCTCCAGTACTCATCATCCTTGACTCGAACAACATCATTCCTCACCAATGGTGGTAGATGCTTCGTAGCCCTGTCACAGTAAGATTTCTGTCTTTCTTTCAGTAATTTGAGTTTCTGTTTCATTCTCACATTACCTTTCCTCTTGACACAGGAGGGCAATGTAGTGCGGAGTTTCCTGTTCATCAGCATCTCAGCCGGGGCTATGCCACATTCTAGAGGAGAGGTCCTGTAGTTCAGCAGAGCAAGGTACGGATCCGAATTGCTGTCCGAAGCCTTTCTCAGCAGTTGGTTTAGAATGTGCACTCTTTTTTCCGCTTTGCCATTAGACTGTGTGTATTCTGGACTGGAGGTTACATGCTCAAAGTCATATTGGACTGAAAGTCTTGCCATTCCTTACTGTTAAAGCATGGACCACTGTCACTGACGACAGTCTGTGGTATCCCATGCCTCGCAAAAATGGATTTTGCATGTGTTATCACACATTTAGAAGACATATTTGATAGTAGGGCCAGTTCAGGATCATTTGAATAGCAGTCGGTCACTATTAGATCATTATTGTCTTTCAGGTGGAAAAGATCCATTCCAACTTTCTCCCAAGGTGATGTTGGTAAGTCTTATATTATCATTGGCTCTTTTGTCTGATTGTTTCTGTGTTTTTGACATGTGTCACACTGTATTACCATCTTTTCAATGTCTTTGTTAATTCCAGGCCAAAAGACTGTCTCTAGCTCTCCTGCATTTCTCGATGCCGAGATGACCTTCATGAATCCTGTGCAGAACGTCTTTTCTCAAACCCTTAAGAATCACTATTCTGTTATGTTTCAGCATCCACTACACACAGATCACCTCTGACGTCACGGAGCTTTGGAGATGAGCTCATCATCCATCCATCATGTATGTTTCCATGATTGCTTGCAATTCAGCATCTTTCCCGGTTTCTTCAGCTATTTGCTTTGACTTGGCATCTGATACTGGAAATGCTGTATGCACCGAATCCACATGAATTTCAACATCTTCTTCAGTTGTGCTCACACTGAGTTGTGTAGGTGCTCTTGACTGGGTATCTGAGAGTACTAAGTATTTGCCAGGTGTGTACACCAGATTGAAATTGTACCTTTGCAATTTCATCATCAGTCTCTGAATCCTTGGTGTCCTCTCACTGAGATTCTTCTTTATTACTGCAATCAGTGGACGATGATCAGTTTCTGCACTGAAGGTAGGAAGACCATAAACGTAACTGACATTTTTCCAGACCAAAAACTAATCCTGAGCACTCTTTCTCGATTTGTGCGTATCGACTTTCAGAGTCAGTCATGGATCTGCTTGCATACGCTACTGGCTTCCAGATCTCATCATCAGCTTAATAAAACTGCACCAGGACCATTTTTGGATGCATCTGTCGACACCTTTGTTTTCTTGGTCGGATCAAAGAACTGTAATGTGGGTGCTGAGGTCAATGCCACTCTCAAATGTTGCCATTCGCTCTCTTGTGAAGTCTGTCCATGTGAAGTCTGTCCATGTGATGTCTGTCCATGTGAAGTCTGTCCATGTGATGTCTGTCCATG
>JBBJLR010111520.1:0-21684 GCA_037577145.1 Brachypetersius gabonensis | reverse complement strand
CAAAACATTATAGAAATAGAAAAGAAACAAAAGGAAACAGAAAATCACAGCCACGTGTCCAACCAAAAATGGCAAAAAACGGGAACCAGGAGCAAACATGTCCGAGACCGTCACAATTAGTTATATTCCATGAACAACTGAGAGTAAAAATCCATGAATTCCCCTGTAAAGTCACGACAGGGGTACACTGTAAACCTACAACATTTGCGGAGGTTACGTTCCAAAAGCACCCACAGAAAAATGTGATTTGGTGGAAATTTGTGATGTGGTGACAAAAAGTGCTTATTTTTATAGTGTACATCTTAAATACGCCCCCAATATGCTCCCAAAATACTATCATTTCATTTTAAACCCGGCTCAATATATTACCCTAAAAAAAGTATACAGTACACTGAACTACTGTCTCCCGCAGTGCTAGAATGCATCACCGGGCAGCAAACAATCAGCAGCAAAGAGAAATGAATAATGCTCTCGGATTGGCTACTTTCAAACCTCCCACCTCTACGTACAGGGGTATTTCACCATGGCAAGATGTGCCTTCTTTGTGTCCTCTCAACAGTACCAAAAAATTATACAGTTCTATTTCATATGGAAACGTAGCTGAAATGTAGCTGCCATTGAAAGTGTTGGAAGGTTGAAGATTGTCTTCTTTGATTCTCCCTCCTCCCTTAAGTTTGTCTTCTCCCACTTCTTAAGCCTGTTTTTATGTTCCGCTCCGGTTCTCTAACCCGTGGAGATCCGCCACTGAGCCCTCTAATTGTGTCTCTCCCTGCCTGAGCTTTTGCCAATTAGTGCCGTTGCGGTTAGCACCTTGCAGGTGGGGGATCTGTGGAGGATGAATGGCTCCAACTCTTAATCCTGTCATTAGCAAAGAGCCATTCCATGCCTCAGGCTTGCTAAAACAGAAAGCTCAGACAGAGAAATAGCCTTAAAGTGACAAAAAAACACTCCCGTAAATGAGTCAGTGGTACAAAGAGGGGAGCTTCTCAAAGCTGGATTTGCTCAAAGACATTACAAGCTCCAAGCATACCATAAGCATCCTTTACGATGTTGGAAATTTCAATACATGCACAATCACAGGCAAAGGTTTGGGCATCTCAGGTCCATTGAAATATTTAGGTAATTTTCTAAGTGGAAATATGTACACATCCTAAAAAACCATAAACAAAAAAGAATTTGCTTTGGCAAAAACAAAAAAAACAGCCCTAGTAGAATATATGCTTAATATAAGTATTACTTTTAAAGGATGGTCTCAAGTATTGCTAAAACATTTTCTGAGCAACTACTTCTTCATAATCACACATTTTATTTGCAGCCCAAAAGCCGTTCTTCTATGGTACTATTTCAAAATACTTTTTGCCTTTACTGAAGAAACTTTTATGAGCCTTTAATTTAGATCAGTATTTACCAGCCTTGGTTTTGGAGCTCTACAATTTTGAGAAGTCTAACTCCAGCCACAATCTACTACACCAGCTCTGGATAATGAAGTCCAGCCAATGATTGGCTGGAGTGTTAAATAAGGGGTAGGGGGAAGCATGTTGGAAGCAGGTTGGAGCTGGCAGCTCTCCTGAAAAAAAGGTGAGAAGGTTGGTGACCACAGTGTATCTTGATGCATTTCTCGGCAAAGCACAGTATTAGGGTACAATATTACAATATTACAGGAAAAAAAAAAAATATTACAAAGGAATAAAAGTTTTTTTTGAGGAACCTCACTCACAGATCTAGTTTTCAAAGATGGCTCCTTAGATAACCAATTGTGGCAGAAACCTTTTTTACAAGAGTGTAACTGAGCATTTCTCTGCATGAAAGTAAAGCATAAAATATGTTCTGTACAAATGTTGATGTTAAACTCAACAAATGAATAAAAAAGAAAGCTTAGTCACTGGTTGTTTAGCAAATCAATGAAATTATAAATATAATGGCTAATATCTAATATGTGATGGATTTAACGGATGACAATTAAACTATACTTGCCAATGAAATATACTTTTGAGCTACCACTAGAGTGCCCACCAACTTCAGGCAGGTTCAGGCAAAGGTGATGGTGGCCATTGCATGGAGCAATATCAAGCAGCACGGCAAACATCAACACAGTGGCCTGTAAAATGTAGATAAGCTCAGGAAACATTTTTTGCCTTAGATGATTTTGTTTTCCCTGTGCACACTTCAATTTGGTAAAGTAAAGATACGACTAACTGCCAGGAGAGCACATAAATTGGACAAAGAACAATTTCCAAACCGCTCGTTATAAGAGGCCAGTGTTGATCTTGCGTTCCGAGAGAACTCTCATTTTTCATAAAATTGGCCATGCCTCAAAACATATACATCTGTAGCATAGTTTTTTCTTTTCATTAGCAGGTTTATGATGTCATGCTTTGTATCTCAGACAGAAAACACAATGGATTTTTACAGAAGTCTTGAGAATTTGGAGCCAAAGAAGAATTTGTTTATTATATATTATAACTAGTATTTCACAGTAAAATATTTTTTTTGACAAGTCAACACAAGAAAGGGATGAGGTCACAACAAATGCGGTCACGTAAGTCACATATGTAGGTCAATTAGGTAAATTGAGCTACATATGTCCATTTATATTTGTCCATTATATCTACTTTATCTCATTCAATCTAAAATAATTTTCTAATTTAAACAATCTTAGTAACTTACAAATACTCAAGAAAACAAATTGTAAATGTGATAATTAATATTAAGCGAAAACAAATCTGAAAATGGGGCAACACACTTATTTACCTCATTTACAGTAACACCCTGTTTATACGCAGATCAGCAGTCGCGGTTTCAGTCTCAAACAGATGAGAACCAAGCTAATATTTTTTTTGAGGAAACCCCCGCACTTGCACGGAAAAGGCAGATATCCTTTGTTTTTGGGTTTTTTTTTTGCTTTTTTGACGTCTGGGCCTCATATTTAGGGTTAACTCTATACAAATAGGCATTTTTAGGGATTTTTTACCACATCACAACAAATCGTTTTTTTACTATACATGAGTGTGAAAAGCGGCGGGTTACTGTACCTCAAAACAAGATTGTATTTTTTTTTTCTTATTTTTTTTGGTTTATGAAACCTTATGAAGGTTTCATATGTGTTTGCCCTATTAACAGTTGTTTTGCTTTGTTTTTACATTGTTTTAATATTTTCTCTGGCTTAACGTGATAACATGTATGTATACTTGTATTTAATTATTTAATGTCTTTAAACAAAAACTCTACATAATACTGTAGGTCTACATTTTAGTAACTCAGTTGGGAAGTCACATTGCAGTTTTACTGTCTCTTACTGTAATGCAAATAGTAGCCAGTAATTTACTGTGCTTAAAGGAAAGAAACACGGGCCTACAAAACAGAGAACATAAACAAGGTGAAATGATACAAGAACATGGAATAACAAACAGGCTACAAGATACAACCAACACCGAGGGGAAGACAAATACAGACTCAAAGGGGAAGGGATCGCCTGGGGCTTAAATAAGGGAACGTAAACGAGACACAGGTGAAACTAATAAAAACGGGACGCGTTGCACGGAAGCAAACACAGGGAAAGGGAGGAAGGGAGTACAGGAGGTGAAATGGAGGTGAAATGGAACACGGGGAAACACGGAAATCAATACTCGGGAGATGGGAAACAGAGTCTGATGGGAGAGAGCGAGGTGAACATCACAGATAACTACTACTTTTCATGAAAGTGTTCATACCATCTGCCCATGCACATCGCGTATAATTAATCTTAAGACATAAGAACTTTAGATATACTTTCTTCCTTCTACTACTCCCCACCCCCCAACTTTTTCCCCAAATTTCACAGCATGAGGTCACAGAGGAACAATTTAGCCTCCGGTGCAGGCTAATTAAAAAATACGTTTGATAATGATTCATTATGCAGAGGGGAGAGTGTGCTCCCTTGAGTGTCATTTCCCTTCAACATTTTATTCAGGGCAGTGACAGGACTCAACTTGAATATTAATGACTTATTGGCAAATAAGTGAGGTAATGTCATAAAGATTTTTTAATACTACCACAAAGTTCATCGAAGGACTATTAGCTAACAGTAACGTTATACCACAAAGTAGAACTTAAAGCCAAATGAAATGCAATCAAGCAAACCATACAGTATGTATACTGTTGGAAAACAAGCCTACCGTCTAATTAAACGTGTCCCAGCATATCCGAGTAGCCCTAAGAAATTTAATTGAATGTGTCCAAGTATAACGTACCATATGTATATCTGCTATTGAAAAGTGTGTCATCATCTATAATCCAATCCTATGTTAAATGACCTAATGGATAAAATGTCACAGAACACTATGGATTTAATTTCATGAGTTGAAAGTAGACAGAAGATTGACATTGTGCAATATCCAATACAACTGTCTCCAGTACAAATGTAATATCATTAAAAGGCCTCTACATAACTTTATGAAAGCAAACAATATTTCATATGAAATGTCGTGTCACCCCTCATTACGCACCAGGTTCTCTCACATAATAGATGAAATAATAGACTTCATTGATGGTGAAGGGCCTCATTTTATCTGAGTCTATATATTGATTTACCATAACATTGAAACCACTCATAGGAGAAGCAAAAAAGTAACAGATGATCTCGTTAGAGTGGCACCTGTCAAGGCATGGGATATATTAGACAGTTCTTAAAACTGATGGGCAAGCATAAAGATCGACTTTAACAAGGCTAAAATTGTAATGGCTAGAAGACTGGTTCAGAGAGAGAGGGAGAGAGACATAAATGCATTTTTGCTTGTGTGTTTACCAGCTCTCTCATGCATCTCTGCGTTTGGGCTCTTTCACCATGCCACAGTTGGGCAAAAATCAAAACCAGTCATCTGCAGCACATCTTTGTGCATTTATGCAGTGGACAAGAATCTGCACTGGTGCCTGATGATTTGATTACATAAATATCAGTGTCATCGGGAAAGTTTTCCTTCATAGATGTCTAGTGAGTTTTCCTAGGATGAACAAAACTAAATTACATGCTGTAAAAATGTTTTACTGGGTTATGTGGGAGCCATAAATACCTTCTATAAATTAAGAAGAGCTATCCTTCTTACCTAAAAAAGTCTTTGCATTTTCTTCAACTGACCTGTCTGTGCTTTTCTCACAAATTGAAGACTTTCATAGCAAGTGTTTTTGAGGTTGGACAAGCTTGGAGAAACACTTTTACCTAATTAGAAACTGCACTATAAAAAGAGCAGATGAACTAAGTGGGAGATCCATCCAAGAGGAGATGTCTACCAGAAAGTCGGAGATGTGGGTTGAGGCATGATTGTCACTTGAAGGGAAATAGAGAATAAGTTGTGTATCAAAAGTGATAGGAAAAACCATGTGAGGTATCCAAAGATGTAGGAGATGCTAACAGAGTTATAGCTACTTGTATTAAGACAGCTGGTAAATTTTACTTGGAAATTTCTTAAGGTTTGATCATTCTAAAATAACGTCTCTTAGATTATGGTGCTGCCATTTAACCACTCACTTAAAACTTAAGAAAGCATGTAAATTCTCAAGTGGAACATTTGGGCCTGCTCCATCTGAATACTTTCCCCTGCTCTCTCCCTCTCTGTCTCAGTCCCTCTTATGCACACATATAC
The DNA here is from genome assembly GCA_037577145.1 of Brachypetersius gabonensis. Taxonomy (NCBI): domain Eukaryota; kingdom Metazoa; phylum Chordata; class Actinopteri; order Characiformes; family Alestidae; genus Brachypetersius; species Brachypetersius gabonensis. The sequence goes on along the minus strand of JBBJLR010111520.1, from coordinate 16,066 downwards.
ACACTACATGGATGCTAATAAAACATGTAGAGAGTGTCATCATTAGCCAAAGGTCCTTAAGCCAATCAGTGTAATGAGCTCTCCAGGGAGAGAGAAGAGGTGTGGTTGCTCTTTCACTGTGAACAAGTAGAGAGAGGTGGGGGCAGCATAGAAAGAGCGCAGGAGAAAGAGTGGGGTGGGCAGAAAATAAACTTGAAGCAGCATTAGCATACAAAGTTCTGCTTTAACATCCAAACACCTGCATATCATTGTGTAGCTCCTCCTTGTACTGCATAAAACTTCTAACCAGTCAAGGTATGGACTCCATGAGACCTCTGAATATGTGCTGTGATATCTGGCACCAATACATTGGGGGCAATGTAATGATTTAGTTTATGACCTGAATATGCAGTTGTTATTCTAAGTGCTCAGTGACATGATGGATCTTCAGTTTAAAGACAGTGAAGGTCTTAGCAGTTTTATAATAATAATAATAATAATAATAGTATAACAATAATGATAACATTAATAATACATAACAATAAAATATTACTACTACTACTGCTACAACAACAACAACTACTACTACTACTACTACTACTACTAATAATAATAATAATACTAGCAAGAACAATAATAATAATTATTATTATAATAATAATTTCTTCAGCTCCCTTCTGTCATGCCTCAGGACCTCAGACAGCCATGGAGCTGGGAGAGAGGCACGCTTCGGTCTGGAAGACAAGGGGAAGAGTAAAGTAATTGAGCTGTGGAGAGATGAGAGAAAGTCATTGGTCGCCGATTCAACAGAAGATGGACAGGGGATACTGAAGTTAGGGAGAGATAAGGAAGATAGAACAGTAGAGGAGAGAGCGGGCAGAGATAGAGAGGAAAGATTTCTGCGGGTAGTCATAGGCATACGTGGGAGATGAGACGAAGAGGCCTGGAGAGGAAATTTGAAAGACAGAAGATGATAGTCAGAGACATGTAAAGGACTGGGCCATATATTGAACATAGGAAGAGACCTGGTCGATACTAAGTCAAGAGCGTTGCCTGCTTTTTGGGTCGGAGGAGAGTCGCAGAGGGACAGGCCAAAGAACGATAGGAGCATTGCAAGCTCACAGGTCTTCAACTTGTCCCCTGGCAGATTGAAGTCCCAGAGGAGGATGAAACTCATCATCAGGAAACGAGCTCAGGAGGACATCCAGTTCTTCGATAAATGTGCCCAGAGGACCAGGTGAGCGATAAAGGACAATGATATTGAGCTTAGTTGGATAGGTAACAGTAACAGAATGGAATTCAAAGGATAGCGTGAGGAGTATGAGAGAAGGACATGGCAGAGGAGAGAGCACCCGGAGTATCAGAGTACTCTGGTGTGATCCAGGTCTCTGTGAGGGCCAGGAAGTGGAAAGAATGGAGAGACACCAGTCTAGAGATGAAGTCAGCTTTCTTGATGCAGGAGTGGGAATTCCACAGACCACCATGAACTACTGTAGAAGGCTTTGGAGAAAAAAGCAGCTGAGAGAGGTTATTGTGGTTTCTCCCACGCCGACAGGGAATGTATCTTCTTGGCCTGCAGGATATGTGAACAGGGATGGGAGTGATGCACAGTTTCTGTAGTAATAAGTAAATCAAACAGAAGAAAAATGAGAAGGGATACTTAGCTGAGTGTAGACAGTGCAACCATGGTGGAGTGTATCTCCTTTATACTTGAGCGTGAGTATAAGACACTCCCCCTAAATTACACCAGGTGAGGCTAATCTAGCTGATTGCAATGAAGCTAAAGAAGCTAATGAAGCTAGCCTCACAGGGACAAAAGCAGCCTACAAACAAACAAAACACACAAACAAAGTAGCAAACTAGAACAAGGAAGTCAAAGTGGACAGTAAAAAAGAAGCACAACAGTTAAGCAACAGAACAAACTCAAGCTCGATTACTAGTTTAAGATACAGCCAGTAGAACACAACAAGCACAAAACCTGTTCTGTACAAAGTGTAAGGACAAGGCTCAAGGACTGTGTTTGTGAACTCGCTGGGGTTCTAATACAGAGAGAAGGTCCTCCAGAAAACCAGAGAGAGAGCCAGTGCCGTGGGTGTGTCACGGAGAGGAATTCCCTTGAACGGAAAGGGCACTTCCTCTGCTGTTTATTTAATTCAGTTTTATTTTTATTTTTTTATTTGTTTATGTTTATGTTTGTTTACGTGAGCCTGAACTTTTCAGTTTGCCAATAAAGACATTTGTAACCAAGTAAAGTTATGTCTGGAGGCAGATTGTTACATCTAATTTTAATGCACTTTACGGAATTTATTTTGTAATTGTATTTGGAATAATCTGGGCTTGCTTCTGCAAATCCTTGATTATGTCATTTTAACTAAAATACAGCCATTTGGGGATTGCAGTTGAAGCACTGTTTAGATAGCTGAGATGTATGTTTTGGAAGAAATGTTATTGTTCAACTCACTGCCTTTCACCAATAGGGGGCCATCTAATATATAGGACTAGGTTAGGTTAACTGCGTTTTCGTGGTGGTAAATGCCGCTATCTCTTACGTTTACATTTACGGCATTTATCAGACGCTTTTATCCAAAACGACTTCCATTCCTTAACTACAAGGGACAGTCTCCCTGGAGCAACTTGGGATTAAGGGTCTTGCTCAGGGACCCAGTGGTGGCGTGCTAAAGGTAGGATTCGAACGCATGACCTCTTGCACCAGAGGCAAGTATCCTACCACTAGGCCACCATCCCCTCCCCCACCCCCATCTCTTGCTTTATCTCCAAACCATCCGACCTGAGCTGTACTTGTAATAACTTCATTCTTAATCATGTCCCTCCTCTTCACTCAGAGATGGGGACTCAAGTCTGAGACTCGGACTCGAGTCCCACTTAAGTCGCATAAACAAAGACTTGTGACTTGACTGTAGACTTGCCCTCAACGACTTGAGACTTGACTCGGACTCTGGTTCTGTGACTCGTGAGTCAAAACTCATAAACAATGTCCATTTCATGGAATTATTTATTTATATCCCACACTCAAAGACCCGAAAACCACTCACCGTCCCATTACTTTTGTCCGAGGTGAATGGTTTTCAGCTAATAGCGGTTTTTGAGGGATTGTTGGAAAGGGGTCACCAAGCCCCATCTCACTGTGAAGTTTCACAATTAGGGAGCGAGATGTGTTTTTTATATTTAACATTTAGATTTAAGATCATTTAAAGCAATCCTCCATGTCGGTGAGTGCAGATCACAGCACTCAGTCCCGCCCCCTGCTAAGCAACAGCCTGTTGTAATCACAGGGCATGGCCAATTAACATATCTTCTAAACCTTCACTCAAAGACTTGAGACTTGACTTGGACTCGAGCACAAAGTCTTGAGACTTGATTTGTACTTGGTAAAAATGACTTGTGAACATCTCTGTCTTCATTCCCAGCAAAAGTCTTAACATGTTTAATTCTGCCACCTCCAGCTCTGCTTCCTATCTTGTCATCAGTGCCACTGTCTCCTACCCATAGCCAAGTCAGCACTGTATGTAGAAAAATCCAATATAAGGCATGTGGATTCAAATCCACCTAAAGTGGAGGCCTCAGCACCTGTCCTTTGGTAGAATATACCCTCTTGGTTGCTGTGTTTTGTGGTTTGTGTGGCCTGTATTCAAGATCCATTTAACCTTTCCCCAGAAATGAAACTCTCATCTTAGTATCACATGCATTTGATGCAATCAGAATTTTTACTAGATCATTTTTGGTCTTGTAGTATTGAGTCGGTCTTATCTTGATGTTTTGACCCAGTCTTGTTTTAATTTTGCCAGTATTCTGGCTAGATCTTGTTTTGGTCTCCCCACTGTTTTAATTCAAGGGCTCCATTATTGCTGTTTTGTGTTCTATTTACTCACTTGTTTTTGTGTGCTGTTAATATATTATGTTTGCTGATACACATCACAGTGGAAGTTTTGATTCATTAAAATCAATCAATGAACACATTATTTTGTAAAGTATAAACATTATGCTTTTTGTTATTAAACTTGTTTGGTTATTAAACTTAATGAATTATGCTGGTAATCTGAATAGAGCTGCTGCAGACAAGCTCATTATAGAAAAAAAACAAATAAACATATCACATGAGTCTGTACGAAACACCCTTTAAACACCCTCAAGGTTTCCTTTGCTATAGATCTAAATTGAGGTTTGAATTTTGAGAGGGCTTAGGGTGGTATTTAGGATTGAGCGTAAAATATTAAGATCAGAGGGCACAATTAGTCTAAGTTCTAATATTTGGTTCAACTCTACCAATGAAACAGAAATAAACACAGAAACCTGGTTATGTACAAATGTAAAACACCAGTGATGAGGCTAAATATCCCAGTAACATTACTGCAGTTTAGTTGAATTTTAATGGTAGCCAGTCTAGCTGAGCTGCCCCAGTAATGTAGCTTGAAATGGAACTGCAAGTGATTGAGCTCCTTTCAGTACATTTGGCCTGAGTTGGAGTGTCAGTTACCTGACCTCACTAACGCTGTCATGGATGAATGCGATCAAATTGTCACAGCAATCTCCAGCATCTAAAGTCTTCCCAGAAGAGCAGAGGCTTTTAGATGCAGTAAAGAGAATGGAAAGAGAAAGGGGCTGTTTTGAAAGTGGTTTGTCCTCCAGCAAACCAACAAAATAGCTTATCTGAATGTTGGGCACGTAAGCTTACGCTGAAAAATGGAATACTGATGTTTTTGTGTTTATATGTGCATGTGTGCTGAGGTTGTCCTGGTTCTATAGGAATGCTCTTTTAACAAGATGTTAACTTTGGGATATGTAGACAGAAAAGGAGTCAAGTCATTGCGTATCTCTCTCTGTCTCTATCTCTCCCGTTCATTATCAGCCCCCCCTTCATTCATAATTAAACATGCAAAACCCCCAAGTAGACAACTGCAGGGGAACAAGGGCTTGGGTTGCCATGGAAACAAAGCACGTTGGAGAACTTCAGAGAACGAGCACGCCAGCATTCATGCCAAACCCCTGGGAGCAGGGTATACTGATTTTAGAAAGAAGTGGCAGAAGAAAGAGAAAAGGCTGTGCGCCCAGACTTGCTCCCAATCACGCCTTTAAAGTGACACACATGCATGCAAGTCTGAAAGAAATATGACATATGCTTAAAAGAAGGGGATATTGAGGGCTACTCCTCAGGGTGCTGATGGAGTGTTAGGAAAGCGTGAAAACCATCAGGGCTCTTTTTAAGGCTGCTTCCATTAATTATTTTAATGCTTTAGGCAGCTAATCCCACCTCTGTGTTGCCAATTTAAAGGCAGTAATTCACTTACGGGCCTCTTTAGGAGGGTGGCTCAGGTCCAGTGCATTCCCTGCACAATCAGACACAAGGCACTACCAAAAAATAGATAAATGATAATGTTAAGCAAAAAAACTTTTTAACTTTTTTACATGGGTGACATAGGTGCTGCAAAACATTTTTTCTTTAATAAATGCTTATTTTAAAAACTGTGTCTCTTTGCTATCGTCATGTCTTATTACATTTTGTATGAAGATCTGAAACCACTGAGTGTGACAATTATGCCCAGATTATTTTACTTGCCAAGATATCATTTTTAGCACTGCTGGTTTAGGAATGGCCCATCAACCAAGAATATGCAGTTTTATAGTCAGGAGTAAAGGTGTTAGAGTGGTGTACCAAGCCTGACCGCTATATACTGCATGTGAGTCCACCAGTCAGCTCGTCTGGAAATAGATATCCAGCCTATGTATCATCCATCAGGCTTTTACAATCAGCACACGACCGGGATACAATACTAATGATGCCTTACCCAGCAACTCAATGTCAAAGCCATAAAGATAAATAAAACTCCAAAAGACTTCAGTGCAGTATGAAAACCTGCTGCTACATCCAATCAGTCCAGTTCCATAGCAAAGTCACTGAGGGTGCATCAATACTAAATATGATTACACATCATTAAAGTGTGTAGTTCTACAAAAATATAATGATAATGACCCTTGTTCATGATCATATGACCCAGTGTCAATAAACTTGAACTACTGGACTATTCAGAGTGGCCCTTCAGAGAAGGTCAAATGATTTCTGGATACTAAATAATATATTTATGTTATTTTCACACATTACCTCATTAGTTTATTTGATCAAGTTATGATATTAAACAAAATCCAATCTTACGTCACAAAATTGACGATAATTCAGTTTTCTACAATATAGTCACTTAGAATTCAGTTGATTTGCGCAGCCATATGTATACAAAATAATGATTTTGAAAAATGGGGGAATATGCCCATGTAATTTTATACTGTATATGAAGGTAATTTTATACTGTATATGAACGCACCATTTGAAAATGTATTTTGAACCTTTATAGCATTGTGTTAAATACAATGACATAATTATTCAGTTAATAGTTACATAATATGATTCATTTACATTGAATTCACATTCTGTAAATTATTGATATGTTTTGCTCTAGATATCAACAAATAAAAACATGTCAGTGTAAGGGTCAGGGGGGTTATGTGGGTGGACAGCCAGTAGGGATCGTCCTTATTTCTGTTTATTTGTGGGGAATTATTGGATCATGGACACCTGTGTTTGGTTTGGGGGTTAAACACTTGTGTGATGTAATTGGTGGGACTATGTTATAAAGAGATGTATTTAAGTTCAGTCTAGGTGGACCTGAGTTGTCGGTCCACCATTACTATAGGTGAAGAGTGCTTATACCTGTTCCTTTGTTTAAAGAGTTTGGGTTGGCCCTCGTGCCAGTTTCTGTTACATTCTCAAAAATAAAAGTTGAACTGAAAGATGGACGCCTGCCTGAATATCTGTTAATTTTTTCATCATAGATTTAGTATTTTTGTACCCATTTTACGGCACAGCTAGTTGTTTATTTTTATTTCCATTTTCTATTCTTTATTGTTTCTATTTCTAACTTTTGCGCTGGTCACATATAGTTTACATTTCAACAAAATATGTAATTTGACCAGGGGCAACCTCTCCTTACTCCAAAAAAGACATCAAGAGGCATTTAAAAGTTTTATAGAACATCTCTGCTAGAACCAATAAGCTAAAAAAAACAACCCAGAAAATGACCAGTGTGGAAGCCCTTTTATGTCTAATGATATCTGAGAGGCAAAATGAAAACATTCTTGTAATTTTTACTTAAATTGAAAGTGATCATTCTGTCATACATGAACACACCACTGCACACGGTGTGAACAGCACGAAATTCTTTCTCTGCATTTAACCCATTCACCAAGTAAAGCAGAGGGCAGCCAGGAACACGGCACCGGGGAAGCAGTGTGTGGGGACAGTACCTTGCTCAGGGTACCTCAGAGGTGCCTAGTGGTATTGGGAATCGAACCTGGACTCTCTGATCACAGGGCGAATGCCTTAACCACTAGGCCACCAGCTGCCCCAGCTTAACAAGATGATTATGTTTGCTGCTCCATATTAATACCCACAGTTCTGAAATGTCATGTCTAGGAAACTCATATATGGGTGATGATCATCTCTCCACATACTTTTAGCCACTGATATATCTGTTACAAGCTTCACATAAAACATGGAATGTCAGTTCAGGCCTCAGATGTGTTTAGTGGTGGCCTAGTAGTAACTTACAAGGTACTCTTGAGCAAGATACCATCCCCACACACTGATAAATGCAGATAAATGCAGAGGGTTAGAAAGAGCATACGATATAAAATCTAAGCCAAATCAAACATGCGACTCACAAACAGAGATTTCATACCGGATCGGTTGTGGTCCAACAATGCTACTGGTGCTACTATTGGTCGACAGAGGAGAGGAAGAAGGCATGTACGTAGGCAGAGAGAAAAGAGGAAATGCAAGAGTGTGGAACTGAGAGGGCCTTTGAATGTTGGAACTATGACAGGTAAAGCTAGAGAGCTGGTGGACATGATGCAGAGAAGGAAAGTGGTTCTATGTTCAGGAGACCAGGTGGAGTGGTAGCGAGGCTAGAAGCTTAGGAAAAGGGTTTAAGTTGTTCTACCATGGTGGAGATGGGAAGAGAAATCGAGTAGGAGTTATCCTGATGAAGGAGTTTGTTAGAAACATTGTGTAAGTGAAAAGAATGTCAGATAGGTTGATGAGTCTGAAGCTTGAAGTTGAAGGAAGAGGGGTAAGGCAGTTGGCCCTGATGACATACCTGTGGAGGTATGGAAGTGTCTAGGAGAGGTGGCAGTAGAGTTTTTGACTAGGTTGTTCAACAAGATCTTGGAGGAAAAGTGTTCTGGTGCTGATTTTTAAGAACAAGAGAGACATGCAAGATTGTGGCAACTACAGAGGAATAAAGCTAATGAGTCACCAATTAAGCTTTGGGAAAGAGTGGTGGAAGCTAGGCTTAGGTCAGAAGTGAGCATTTGTGAGCAGCAGTACAGTTTCATGCAAAGAAAGAATACTATAGATGCTATTTCTGTTTTAATGATGCTGATGGAGAAGTACAGAAGGTCAGAGGAAGCTGCATTGTGTCTTTTTAGATTTAGAGAAAGCATATGACAGGTTGCTGAGAGAGGAGCTGTGGTATTGAATGAGGAGGTCTGGAGTGGCAGAGAGGTATGTTAGAGTGGTGCAGGGCATGTATGAGAGCTGTGAGACAGCAGTGAGGTGTGCTGTAGGAGTTGCAGAGGAGTTCAAGGTGAAGGTGAGACTGCATCTAGGATAAGCCCCTACTTGTTTGCTTTAGTGATGGACAGACTGACTGATGATGTTAGACAGGACAGTCTCCATGGACTATGATGTTTGCAGATGACATCGTGATCTGCAGTGGGTGCTGGTCACAGGTAGAGGAAAGGCTAAGTAGGAGGAGATATGTACTTGGACAGAGAGGAATGAAGATTGGTCGCAGCAAGACAGAATACATGTGTATGTGAATGAGAGAGGCACAAGTGGACCAGTGATGTTGCAGGGAGTAGAAGTAAAGAAGGTAGAGTGGAAAGGGTGGAAAAGAGGTGAAGAAGCATGTGCAGGCAGCTTAGTGATAGAAGGGTTTCAGCAAGAAGGAAAGGAAAGGTGTATAATACGGTAGTGAGACCAGTGATGTTGCATGGTTTGGAGACGGTGCCAATGAGGAAAAGACAGGAGGCAGAACTGGAGGTTGCAGAGCTCAAGATGTTGAGGTTCTCTTTGGGAGTGACGTGGATGGATAGGATCAGGAATGAGTACATCAGAGGGACGGACAGCTCATGTTAGATGCTTTGGAGATAAAGTCAGAGAGGCTAGACTAAGATGGTTTGGACATGTCCAGAGGAGAGACAATGATTACAGAGGTAGAAGGATGCTGAGGTTGGAGCCACCAAGCAGGAGGCTGAGAGGAAGACCAAAGAGGAGATTTATGGATGCGATGAAAGAGGACATGAAGTTAGTTGGTGAGAATGCAGAAGGATGCAGAAGACAGGAAAAAAAGGAGACAGATGACCCGCTGTGGCGACCCCTGAAGGGAAAAGCCGAAAGAGAAAGAAAGAAGAGCTATTTCACACACACGCACACACACACACACACACACACACACACACATACACACACACACACACACACACACACACACAGACACGCACACACACTGCTTTTGGTAGGAGTTGCTGCGCCCTACTTTGTAGAGATGAATTTTGCGATTACTTTCAGGCGATGGCTCCTCTCTTTTTTTCTCTCCCATAATCTGATTCTTAAGGCAGATAATTGTGCCTTAAATGCTTTGATCTTATTTCAAGGGGAGAGTGTCTTTTTTCAAACTAAAGACTGAGGAAAGGGAGAAGTGAAGAGAGGAGGAGGAGGGATGTACAGAACTGGGCGGGTGAGGGAAAGAAAAAAAATCTTATAAAACTCCTCAGGAAGTTTGGGTTGTGTTCTAAAAAACATCAAAAACATCAGTATCTGACAAAGTAGAGTACTGACTAAGGATGTGCCCATGCTGTGAAATGCTCTGTCCAATGAAAACTAATAACAATTATTTATTTATAGTACCTGTCACGAGTCAGACAACAAATGGCTAGCCGTAGCCCAGTTTGTTGCATAGTGGAAGAGCCCAGCTGCGGATACACATGAAAGAGCCGGTAAACCACGTGTTTTGCTCTGAGAATGCTCCATATAAGGTGTGGAGAAGGTTCGAGTGAACCAGAGTACTCGCGGTACGCGCGTGAAAGTACCCCCCTCCCCAGGACTGACCCCAGGACCTCTCCACTTGATGTTGTCAGGAAAGGGCGTCAGCCTTGGTATTCTTGGACCCTGGAAGATATGACAGGGAAAAGTGGAACTGTTCGAACAACAGTGCCCACCGTGCCTGCCTGGGATTGAGCTGTTTAGCGTTCTTGATGGTAAGAAAATTCTGGTGGTCCGTCCAGACCGTGAGTAGGTTACTGCCGCCCTGGAACCAGTGATGCCATTCCTCAAGAGCCCACTTGATGGTGAGCAACTCGTGGTCCCATACCCCATATTGTCGCTGTGTGGTGTTGAATTTTCTTGAGAAGCTTCTGGGGATCCATGGCCACACCCTGGGAGGAGATCACAAAGCCAAGAAATGTGGTGGAGTGCTGGTAAAAAGCACACTTCTCCAACTTACGGTACAACTGATGGGCCAGCAACCTCTTCGGAACTGCTCTGACATGCTGGGTGTGTTCCTCCATTGTCTGAGAGTAGATCAGGATGTGGTCGAGATCTACTCAGCATGTCGCGGAGGACATCATTGATAAACTACTGGAAGCCTGTCGGACTATTATACAATCCGAATGGCATAACCAGGGTCTCATAGTGGCCTGTGGGGGTTATGAAGGCCATCTTTCACTCGTCACCCTCTCTGATGCGGACCAGATTGTAGGCGCTCCATAGGTCCAATTTGGTGAAAAAGGTGGCACCACAGAGAGCGTCCAAGGCTGTGTTGGTGAGAGAGATTGGATGGCGTTTTTTACTGTGATGTTATTAAGGCCCCGATAAGCGATGCAAAGATGGAGATCCCTTCTGTTCCCGCACAGTTAAAGAATAAAAACAACTGCGGACGGTACCGCGCTTGTCAGGAGATCAATGGCCAGGTCATAGGGCCGATGGGGAGGAAGACAGATGGGACATTGCTTACTAAAAACTCCTGACAGGTCATGATACGAGATGGGAATGGTCTCCAGTTTAACGCTGAGGGCCTTGGCCTTGAGCACATCTCGACCTTCACCTGGAGGTAATTTGGCCCCCATTGCGTGATCTTGAGCTGGTTCCAAGAGATGAGGGGATTGTGCTGCACAAGCCATGGGTGACCGAGGATGATGAGAGGTGAGATTAAACGTGTTGTGAGAAACTGTAATTTTTCGTGGTGCTCCTGAGTGGTGAGAGTGACAGGTTGGGTGCATTGAGTGATAGGGCAGGTAGATAAGGGCCGACCGTCAATGGCGGTGACAGTGACAAGATGAGATAACATCTCATGGTTAATCCCTGACTAGCCAGCAGAAGCCTGATAAATGAAGTTACCAGCTGCTCCCGAGTCCACGAAAGTGGCGGTCATGATCTGTCGGTGGACCAGTTGGAGACTTACCTTGACGACGAGGGGAGAAGCAGTCAATTTGCAGGAAGTTCTTGCCTTCGAAATGGGCCCTCTGTCCAAGACAATGTCCTAGGGGAACCCATGCAATCGAACTACGTGCTTGAGTATCAACTCAGCAGTGGTTTTGGCAGTGGGGAGTCCGGTCAGAGCCACCAGGTTAACCGCCTTGGAGAACCAGTCAACAACGGTGAGGATAGTGTTATTCCCATGGGACTCGGGGAGTACTGTGACGAAATCTAGAGCTATGTGGGACCACGGTCGGTGAGGGACTGGTAGTGGTTGAAGACCGCCAGAAGTGGCTGTGTTGGAGGACTTGGCTCTGGCACAGGTGTCACAGGCAGAGACGAACCTCAGGGTGTTGCGGGCCACCAGAAGGCCCGCCGCAGAAGAATGAGGGTTCTGCCAACACTGGGATGACCTGCGTTGATGAGTGAAGGGTTTCAGTGCAAAGGCCGGAGGGCACAAAGGTGTCCAGGAAGAATGCAGGGTGGAGTTGGATCAGCGGTGTGACCCGGTAAAACCCCCCTCTCCCACGTTCTTGATGGTAAGAAGATTCTGGTGGACCGTCCAGACTTTGAATGAGTCACTGCAATCCTGGGACCAGTGACACCATTCCTCAAGAGCCCACTTGATGGCCAGCAACTCACAGTCCCCTACACCGTATCATCGCTGTGTGGGGTGGAATTTTCTCGAGAAGAAACAGCAAGGATGCAGTTTCTGGTCTGGACCTCGTTGTGAGAGAACGGCTCCTACGCCCACATCGGAGGAGTCCACCGGTGATTGGGGGAGGCGCAATAGGCGCACAAGCTTTCACAACGATTGGATTGGACAGCCCCTCAACGATTGGATTGGACAGCCCCTCGTAAAAGGCGATGCAGAGAGCCACAGGGAGGTGAGAAGTACAATTCGGCTTCTGTCTGAGGGGTAACGCTGGGGCTGAAACTAAAAAAGGAGAGACAGGTTAGTGAGAAAGACTTTACACTTCCTATCCATCCCATTCCACTTCTCTAGAAAAGCCATCTTAGGTACTATAGCGGGTGAAGCGGGTTGGACTGGAGCGGCCACCGTCTGGGCTCAAACTGGACATTTTGTAACAAAAACTGAATATTTGTTACAAAATGAGTAAATTACATTTTTCTTAAGGATTTAGCCCTTAAATGCATGGAAAATTGCTAATTGCTAATTTTATTGAACATTAGGTTATAATTTCTGCTACAAGTTTTGCTTAGTTATATAACTAAGTTGTTATTATTAATATTTGACCAGCCCCCCTACAAATCATTTTGTGTTATTTTGTGCCCCACCCCCCAGCAGGGCTCCAAACTAAATAAAAACCTTTGGAACCATTGGCTTGTAAGCACAAAATATTTTTTAGGAGTCATAATCTCTGTCAAATGTGATATGAATACACATTTTTAAGTACATGAGAAACTGTGTGTATTAATTTACATGACACTTTGGTCATGCACTACCATATCGTGTGAACTGGGAACACAAGGAATGCAGTGCGTACCTTGTCTGTCTATGCATTTAAGAGCAATAAGAGGCATATGTAATGCATGTGATTTCAGTAACAAAATATATGTTTTATGTTTGCCCCAACATTCTGGTCAACTCGGTTGTGGTTATAAACCATAAAGAAATCTGCCATGAATATTAATACAAAAGTGTGTGACCTGTACCTAGTGATGTCACTTCACTGGCTGAAAACATCTGGGTGGCACTGAAGTACTTTCATGCTTCTTCCCTAAATTTCTTGCACAACATGCTGAGGATGCACTAGTAGCGGGGCAGATGGTGTCATAGTGCTTAGGGCATTCGCCCTAAGCACTATGAGGATGTCATGGGTTCAAATTCCAAGACTGTTAAGCTCCTTTGACGTACCCTTGAGCAAGGTACACTGCTCCCCACACACTGCTCCCCAGGTGCTGCATTCCTTGTGAATGGATTAAATACAGAGGAAGAATTTTGTGCTGTTCACACTTTGTGCTGTGGTGAATGTATGTATGACAAAACGGTCACTTTCACTTCAGTTTATTCATTATTTGTCAACTTTGTTATCATGATATTGCATTGAATCTCATTATATTGAAATAAAAGTAATATAATGAAAATTCATTAAATTGATTTATGCAGAAGATGTGATATGTGATATTGGTTAGGGCGTTCCCTGTGATCAGAAAGTCAGTGTGATGGCGGATGGCCACTACAGGTCGTCCCAGGGTTTCTGTTGATGTGTGGGGATTGTCTGTTGATTCTAATCACCTGTGTGTAATTTGTGTGTCACATGTGGTTGGGTGATTGGTGGAACCGTGGGGGTGTGTATGTATTTAAGTTCAGTTTGGGTAGACCAGGGTGTCGGTCCACCATTGCATTTAGCCTGGTGTATGTTCCTGTTTCTCTTTGAGTTGCTTCTTTCTGCTCCAGTGCCTCAAGCATTATACTGACTAGTCACGATGCACTAATATAATATATCCAGGCTGTAAACAATAATTCACTTTGAAACCTATACCGATAAAAGACTGAAACAGTCGTTCATAGTAACTGAGGTTGCAGACACTTTAAGGAAACAAAGCTCAGTACTGCAGTTATAATTTCTCTGAGCATGATTTCCCTGAGCGCAGTGACCTTAATTTTGAGCTCACTAGCTCAAGGGTGCTAGGCTTGCATGAGCATTGCCAAACCAACATTGCTTTCTGAATAGCTGTAGGCTGCAATTCCACTTTCCACCTACTGTTCTGTGCCAGAATTGAGAAACCTCTAGAGACTGAGAACACTCCGAGGTGGGGCTTATTCCTGCAAGGTGTCCTCTTCAGCAAAGAAAAATACAAAGAGGAGGGAGAGAGTAGTCGATCTTCGGTTTGCAAGGAGCAGGGCTGTGAATGAGTTCATCCTTGCTTGAGGTTTTATTTTAGGGGAAGAGATAGAAAAGAATGAATAAGAGCCAGGTGGCTGTTCCATATAATGCTACGGAGGAAACACGCAGTAGGCTGGGCCCACATACCATTTCCTGTGAATCCATTTGTGTGTGTGTGTGTGACTCAAATATGTGGCATTGACACCACATGAGTAATACAGTGTCTATGTTGAAATGAATAGAGTAACTTTTCAGAAAGAAATATACACAGCTTAGAATAAAGGTTCATGTAAAAAGACAAATTTCCATGTTATATTGAGCCATTTCAATTGGTCTGTTTATCATGATTTTTTTGGGACTGCTACCTTTTAAAATTAAAATGAGGTTTGTACCAATCACTACAATATATTACACAATGAAAGTTATGAATTATGTTTTTTGTCAGTTTACATCTTTGATAAACGCTACACGCTGCAGTGTTTTGGAAATAGCAATTTGACACAGTATGCATTTAGCATGTGGTCATTTATGGATGCTGTTTGCACAGTTATAAGCTGGTTGTTATGTGAACCCGTTTAGACTTGCTAGTGTGGTTTCTTACATTGTATGACAAAAGGACATCAGGTTGAACGGGTGGATATATGCCCTGTTTTATGATGTCACAAAAACAATGAATTCAAGCTGTATTGTCAGTTTTTATATATGAACTACATGGAGCAGGCAGTTAACTGTATATAATGAAACACAAAAAATGATACATGGGTCTTTTAAGTAAATGGGTTTGCTGTTCTTCTCTATGTCAAAATTGTTTCTATAGTAATTTAGACTACAGAAGCTTTAAGTATAAAAAGCTACAGTACTGCAGTTGAGAAGTATAATTTCTCACAACGCAATTTGTCTGTACACACAGCGTGAGACTAGCATGTGGTGATCACAGTGGTCACAGTGGTTTGTTAAGTTCCAACGCTTGGAGGATGAAGTCTTGCATGTGGTTCCTTGATGCACCATGGCATCTTCTAATGCAACATCATTGAACAGCTCAAAACACCTGCAGGAGAATGCTAACCACCAATTCTATTACGCCAGCTAGCAGACATCAGTGCTGGATATCATCAAATGAAGAAAGAGGGCCATCCTACCTACATAAAGAAAGCAAAGTCAGTTGTGCTCTCTTGGACCCTCAGCTATTGGCAACTTTTGAAGATCTCTTTTGAAGATCTCTGTGCACCACACATCATCCTGTATTGTCAGAATCAGAATCAAAATTGCATTCATTGGCCAAGTATGTGAGCGAGCACATATAAGGAATTTGATTCCGGTTGATGGTGTCTCTCAAGCACAACAGTATAAAACAACAATAATGTAGAGTTGCAAAGACACCATGATCAATATCCTTGTCACAGTAGGCTCCGTGGACATGGCGGGGAAACACAGGGAACCAGAATACAGGGTCATGGTCAGGGGAAACAGGGTTTATTATAAAACAGGGAAAACAAACAGACAGCACGAGGGCTGAAAACAGGGACAAACTGAAATACACCTTATCAGAAAATGGGAATGAGACAGGAGGATGAGCATACCTGGGGGGGTGAACTGCAATGTCGCCGTGTCTGAACAGACACGGCGCCGAGACTAAATACAGGGGACACAGGGGCTAAACCAATCAGAGACACAGGGGGACACATTAACA